>JAVJIF010016841.1:0-78102 GCA_038442645.1 Agave tequilana | reverse complement strand
TTTTAATAAGGCTCACAAGGCATGATCGCCCATCCATCCGCCTTAAAGGGTAGAAGTTTTCAAAATAAGATTTGAAAATAGTTGTATTTGAAAATACTACCAAATGAAGAATAAATAACTAGTTAAGTAATTTTTAAAAAACTAGTTAAACATCTTTCAAACATGAAACAAATCATGTGTATCTCATGAATTATACTAAATACACAAAAGAAGACACTCGAAATCTATAAAGCTCAAAAGTGTTCATGAAATAGAGTCATGAATAAACAAAGAAATAATGTGAGTGTACAAGCATCATGTGAATAGTATATTGATGAAAATAGTCAATAAGGCTCAAAATAAAACATGAATTACTTTTTATCAAACAAATATGAAAATCATGAAAATTCATTTTTCATTTAAAGATAAACTTCAAGGTATATGTATGATTTATCCAAAGCTAAAAATATGCATACATATCCCAAACAAAACGAGTCAAATAGAAATTGCATGGAAAGCAAATGACTCAAAGGTATACATGTATATTTATTAGTTTTGGACAAAAATTACATATACATGAAGCAAAACATGCACAAAGATAGATAAAGTAAGTATAAATGAGGAATCATCAAAACTAGGCTATAAATGTGCATCTAGTGAGTACAAATGAGCAATGAAGTGCAAAGAATATTAAATCAAATATTGCGCACTACTTGTACAAGTATATACACAAGTTTTGACAAAAAATTACAGCTAAACAAGTATTTACCACATGAAGCACAAAACACGATTATTTTAACACAAACACTAACACTGCTAAAAATCATCAAATGTAAAAGCATGTAAAATAAATAGGAGTTTAGAGATAGTTACAAACCAAAGAACTATTCTCTGTCTTCAAACATGGTGGCCTTCCACCAAACTCCTTGATAGTGATGCATCAAATTTGTAGTGTCCATCAAGCCCTGCATCCGCCACCAAGGCACCAACCCTCTCACGTATGTGAGAGCCCACACCTACATCAAACACAAGACGTGAGGATTTTGGTACCCATTTTCTTTTGGGTCCACGGGGGTAGCATTATTTGGAACCAAAAAATTTTATTAGCAAAATTAGTAAAATTTAATCTATCAAAATAAAATTTTGTTAAATGGCCTTGCGGTCGCAATGTGTACATTTGTACACTCTAGCATGCACATGAGAATGAGTCTGATCATGACGTGTAAAGTGTGCATACGTATGTCGTAGTTGATGTGCATGAACATGTGGAGCTTGTTCTTTAAAACAATATTTCCAATTATTATGGTAAAATGCCACAATTGCTCAAAGTTGAGCTCAAATAATCTATTCTATTTTCAAAAAATTTAATCTCATTTTGATCAATAGTAGCATGAAAAGCATGGTGAGAATGAGAATCAACATTCTTTTTCTTTTTAGAAACATTTTCTTTTCTTTTTCCACAATTTTTCTTTTCAAAGAGTGATTTTCATTTAAAGCAATCTCTTTTTGTTTTCCACCAAACTAATTTTATTTTTCAAAAAATTATTTCCTTCACAAAGATCATTTAATTTTGAAGATAAGGAAATATTCTCCTTTTTCAAAAATAATTTTCTTTTGAAACACATGCAAGTTTATTTTGAAATGAATCATTTTCTACCAAATGGAATCATATTATTTTTTAATTTCTTATTATCATTTTAAGCATGTCATATTTTTCAAGTAGTTGTTGACAAAATGAAGTAAGCTCATCATAAGACATGTCAACATCATCTTCTAGCTCGGTTCGGAGTTTACCTCAAGGGGGTTATCCCCTTGGACCATGTAGCATACGTTGGAAGCCTCACTTCCAACATCCGAGTCGCTCCCCGCATAGTATTGTTCTTGTTCGTCAAGGAGACTAAAGTGTTCCAAACTACAAAAGCCGAATCAAGGTTAGAAACCCTAGATAAATATTCATCATTTAGGGTTGACTTCAAAGTATGAATGGCTTTTGCATTAGCCTCAAGATTTTTGCCATTTAAACAATAAGAGTCTTAACAGTGGCAAGATAAACATGAATCCCTATAAGTTTGGATGTTAAGAATGTCAAAAGTGGGAGGTGACATGAAATCCATGTGTATGTGTACAAATATTGTGATTAGCTATAAAAGAGGATCTTTAACTCAAGGTGATAAGACCCAAATCAAGAACACCAAGCTCTGATACCAATTGTAATCACCTAGAGGGGGTGAATAGGTGACTAGCTATCTAATGGTGAATTAATGCGGAATTAAAACTATTAATGTAAATTACAAACTATTATCAAAACACACAAGTATAACCTAAGAGTGTGCCGAATTCCCCATGAAAGGCTCTGGACTATCTTTCAAGATTCCTCTAGATAAGAGTTGAGGTGTCGCTATGGCTCTCTTGATTGAATACAAGTGTGAACAAACAATCCCCAAGCATATATCAATTGAAGCACAATTATATCAAGCAAGTAATGAATATAAACAATAATAGCATGCAAGATATAAACACAAGTGAGAGATAGAGGAGAGCAATCGTAAACACGGGAGATTTGTTCGAGGTTCGAGCACCCTTGCTCTATGTCCCCACCTTCAACATTATGAAGGATTTCACTATAAAATGATCCCACCGGATCACTTAGTGCCGCAACACCTACAAGTGAGTCACAGAACTCCTTTGGACTCTCTAGTCCCTCTCTTGTTCCCGTAAGAATAACACACGCAAGCACACTAGCTTGCCGAGGCCGCACCTCTACACCGAGTTCTCACTAGAACCCGAAACACCGCGAACCCGCAAGTCCGCCTCCTCAAATACAATGAAGAACACTGGTGATCTAAATACTTTGATCACCTAAAATCACTCTTACAATAACTCTCCTATAGGATGGATTTAATAATGGAAAGCTCAAGTATGTGTGAGAAAAACTTGGATTGATTTGGTGGTGAAAAACTCAAGAAATCTCTTTTGAAAACACTCTTGATAAACTCTCCTTTTGATATGAAAATTTTGGCTCTTAAACAAGGGAGATAAACACTAAAAGATGTATGAAAAAACTAGCTTGAAAACCCACTTCAAATCTTATATAAAACAGCCCAAGGGAACCCCAACTTATAGGCTAACAAAAACTAGCCGTTGGGGTCCAAATCAGCAGCTGACGCTGCTGTCGGTCGACCGCCAACAGTCGATTTTTTGACCGTTGGGAAGATCGGTCGACCGCCAACTGGGCAATGACCCAGCGGTCGACCGCCCAGTCGATCTGGCCATTTCCAAAGAGCAAAGGCTCTCTGGCGGTCGACCGTGTTGTCGACCGGTCCAAAGCTGTGCACGTCTGTGCACATCGGTAGACTGCCCGGTCGACCGACTTCTGCTGCGATCGACCGGCAGAAGGCCAGTCAGCCAAATTCGGGGATTAAAAACTTGTCATTTTACCTTCAATAAAATCCCATAAATTCTCTAAAATCTGCAAAAAATAAGTTCAGTAAATACTTTGATATACAAACATGTTTGAGTAAAAATCAAAATATGTTACAAATATTTTGAACTATTTTTGTAATCTGAAAGTTTGCCTTAAACAAAAATCTGTATTTTTCAAAATGATTTTTTCAAATTGAAAAACCGATTTTTCAAAACTCCTTCAAATATAAAACAAGGTATTCTAAACGCTTTTAAAGCTTAGTGTGTATGGATATGATCCATACACATATATGATGAATATCTATGTTTTAAATTAAGCTCTAAATAAAGTTTTGATAAAAACATATGTTATTTTGAGACTTAAAAACCAATCGGTATTTTTTTCAAAATGAAAACTCTTTTATGAAAACACATCTAAATCATTTGTGTGTGTGTATATGATACTTGAGCAATCCACCAACTAATCTATTCTTTACATTTTATCTAAAAACAAAATCTTACTACAAACAAACTAGACACAAGTCTTCTCTTGAAGGTTTTTTTCTTCTTGACTTGGTCCAAACCTTGATCCAATGAGTTAGACTTCTCTTGAGTACTTGATGTGGTTTTGATGCACAAGCTCTTGAATCAATACGTGCTAGCTCTAAAACTTGACTTTAAATCCTTTGTTGAAGTAAAACACCAACTAAGATCTTGATCACATATCTGAGACTAATTAAACACAGATCATTAGTACTATAATACATGAGATAATCATCATCAAAACTAGAGTGATGGGCCTTTGGGCCAACAATAGCTTCTATAACCTTTGGATTTGAATCGATCCCCTTTGATTTAAACTTTTGATTAAATTGGATAAATTTGTCAATCTCACTCTTTTCTTTCTTAATTACCCTACACGCTACTGGATATGAAAATACATTAATAGCAAAGTTTTATTTAAATATAAATGCATAATGTGACACATATGATATGAAAACATGTAATGCACGTGTGTGATCAATACACCTGACATTTGTACTCCTATATTACTCATGTTCCTCATGTTACTCATGTACTCTTGTTACTCTTATACCATGCTCCTACTCATTCCTGTAAATTGATAATTATAAAATAATTTATAATAAAAAAGATAACTTACACCAGGTCGGGAAAACTGATGACATCAATTTGTGATCGTGTTTACAATGGTATATAAATGTGTGCAATTAAAATATTTGATTCTACCTGAAGGCCTCCAGGTGTTCTCTGAGATATGCTGGGACCTCAACTTATTATATACATACATACATACATACATATATATATATACATACATACATACATACATATATATATATATACACATGTATAATATATATATATATATATATAATATATATATATATATATATATAATATATATATATATATATATATATATATATATATAATATATATATATATTTATATATATACATGTATACACACACACACACACATATCTGTCAAGGCTGGTCCTAACTGCAGCTGTGTGGTATATCTGGCAAGAAGAAATCAAAGAATATTCCAGCAAGAGCAAATGCATAAAATCAAGCTCTTTAGAAGACTTTATGAAGACATCCTCGTGCTAATGCAAACTTGCCTTTGGAAAGAATCCAATTCTGCCCTGGAGCAAGAAATACTAAGCAATTGGTCCTAGCAATTACCGAAGTAGAGTTGTTTGAGAGAAATGGAAAAGTGTAAATCAGTACTCTATGAAATAGATTGAGTTGTTTGAGTTAATGGAAACTAACTGAAATACATTGGAGGCTTTGGGTCAATCTAGTCAAGGTGACGGCCAGGGTCCTCTCCCCTCCATATAGTTATCCGAGATTTGCGAGTCAGAGTAGCCTATCCTTGTACATTTCTGTAACATTATTCCTGTTATCAATAAAATTACTTTTACTTTCAAAAAATATATATAAATATATAAATATATATATATATATATATATATTATATATATATATATATATATATATATATATTCCTTCCAAGGTTTTATATATATATACACACACTTTCTTCCTTCCAAGGGCATACAAATAAAACCCTCCTCCTTCCATTCTGCCTCGCGGCATGTTCTAGACCAGTGCCGGAACACCCTTGGTCGTGATCCCGAGTATGCACAGGATCCATTGTAAACATAATTCATTGATTTTTCCATCACTTTTCAATAAACCAACCTCGACTTACTCATACATGGATGTGTGTGTATTGGGATGTCAGGACATTCCTAGATATATGGATCAGATGAGTAATAATAATAATAAAATACTAATATAATAATATATCAGTGTTTTATCGAATTTTATATAGTTTTACATTTTATCAGTTTCTATGTCATTTTCTTATTCTGTTATTTTGAGGACAACTCGGGTTGTATACACTTAGACGATGGTGATATGAGGTTTAAGGTATATCTATGAGAGTTTTCTTGTTTGAATTTTTTCACTTTATGTACTAATCTCATGAATCCACAATCTGAGTTTGTACAACTGGTTTTGCTCATATATGCTGTACTTGATGCCTCATTGCATGCTTGTGTGTGCCTATGCTCACGACATGATTTTCAATATACACTTTTCTAATCAAATTTATCGATACACGTGTGCTTGCACGCCATTTGACTTTATTTTACGTACTCGTTGGGTTGCTTTCTGACAACCCCTGGACCTGCGTCCAGAATCTAGAGTTTGGACGTAGTGGACTCTCCCTTAGAGCTTCTTTGCGCAGGGTAGCGTGGTAGATCAGCGGTAGATCATCCGTAACTATTTTTCTTCCAACCTCCTCTTGGCTGGCTCTCGATATTCCATTTTACAGCTCGTGAGCATCTATCAGCTTTTGTACCATGTAAATCACTTTGTAAATCTTACTTTTACACCTCTTGGTGATGTAATATTCATGTAATATTAGATCACGCTTTGTGGTAACAGTGTACTTGTACTATTTTATTGAAATGCATAATATCACTGTGCTTCTGTACTCTGATTTTATGAGGGTTTTCTTGTTTGGATTATCCCCTCGACATATCGATTTCATATGTCATACGTCCAATAGTTCTCCCGAAGACAGACGCTTCAGGTATAACTTCCCGACAACGAGGACCTCAGGTATGATTTAAGATTTGAGTATGCTTGATTGTCTGGGAGCAAGCCAGGTTGTATTTGCTCCGGCAATGGTGATATGAGATATGGGTATATCTATGAGGGTTTCCTTATTTGGATTATCTCCTTGACATACAAATCTCGTGAAACCATAACTAAGCATATACAACTAATCTTTCCTGCACTTGCATTTAATACTCAATTTATTGTCTCAATGCATGAATTGTATGTTATGTGCTAACGATTTTCATGTAGTCCATATGCCATGATGATAAGATTTCTCCCTACTCGGAGGAAAAAATATGATTCCTTCACTGATGGGATGTGCCCCCACTCGGAGGATCGCGTGTAACACCTGTCTCCAGAATACGTTCCCTGATACGTGTCCTGATTTTTCAATCGTATTTTCTTATGTTTCTCCGTATTTATTTTTATTTTGTGATTATTTATATTATTATTTGGTATCAGACCTGAGTCCAACTCGAGACCCGATCCCAATATATTTCTTGATTTGACCTTTCTAGTATTAGACTAAAGCAGTTTTAGTTTCAAATATTGATTTTAATATTTTTGATTTTTCAGGATTTTCTGAAATTTTCTGAATTATTTTGCAAAATCTCCTAAAATCGGTGTCGACCAATATCGCTGATCGTTCCATGTTTTTTTAATTCGTAAATGAGGTTTAATTTCTTGAATCTAATTTCATCATGTTCCCCACTGTAATTTTTTTATTTTAGAGAATTTTTGGAGATTTTTCTATCTTTGTCAAAATTTTACCAAATAAAATAATATTTTTGTTTTCCCGAATCCAGAGTTTTGGCCCAGGTATTTTTCTTTTCTTTTCTATTTTCTTTTCTATTTTATTTTCTTTTTTTCCTTTTCCTTTCCTTCTTTTCTTTCTTTTTTCCCTTCTTTTTCTTTCCACCCCCTCTACTCTCTTCCACCACCTTCTAGTCTCTTCACCACCTTCTCTCCTCTTTTTCTTTTCTTCATTCTTTTTTCTTTTCTTTTTCTTTTTCTTCTCCTCCCTTTCTCTTCACTTTCAGCCGACGCAGGGCTCCCCCTCTCTCCTCAAATCTCTCTCTTTCCCTCTCTCAAAATTTTCTCCATCTCTCTAATTTCTCTCTCTCTCTCTCTCTCATCCTCTAATCTCACCCTCCTTCACTCTTTCTCTCTCTCTTAATCAAGTGGCTGACCATTACTCCCCGGCGCCCTCCTCTCACATCGATGACCTAGGCCAGACAATCCCCACACCGACGGCCAAACCCGGCCACCCCCCTCTCACTTCCCCTCCCATCCATCTCCTTCCTCCACCTCCTTCAACTTCCCACAACCATCAAACCCACTACCACCTTCTTCAATCCCTCAAATCCCACAACCACCAATCCACCTCCTCAAGCCACCACCACCATCACCTTCATCATTTCCATCTCAAATTACCCCCAGCTCAAAATCCACCACCTTCACATCTTCTCCAGCCTTCTCCACCACCAAATTCACCTCCAATCACCACCCACAACCACCACCACCACCAAATTCCACCCCCATACTACATCATCACTACCATCAAAACCCCTCTCCTTCCTTCCTCACCTCTAATTTCTCTACCATCATCAAATTCCTCCATCTTCTTCAAAATCTCCTCCACCAAAATCAAATACCACCACCACCATTTACAACACCACACACTCCTTTACACCTCCCCTCCCTCCTCCCTAGTCGATCGGCGCCGCCCTATGGCCGGTCGGCGCCGCCAGGTGGCCGGTCCTGGCCCACCTAGCCTTGAGCCCTACGGTCAGCCCAGGCCGTGTGTGGGCTACCCCTTCCCTATTTTCTCTCCTCTCTTTAGTTCTCTCTCCTCTCTCTCTCCCTAATAGGGTAAACACATGTGTTTTTGGAATTTCAGGATTTCACGGTGAGTTCCATGATTTTAGTAAGTGATTCTCGCTTTATTTGTGTTATCCCGCTTCAACGGGTGTATTTGTATTTCTGAGACTGTATTTGTGTTTTTGTGGACTGATGCATTTGTATCTTTGTGGACTGATGCATTTGTATCAGTGTAATGAATGCTTATAATAGCATAGTTTAATAAATGTACATATATACTGCTTGTGATACTTCTCTATTACTATGTTTGGCTGAATCATCATGGTCATTAGCCTTTGGGCTCAGCCTCCGAGCTTAATCACTCTGCGGTTCTTTTTTCTCTATCTGTTAGGCGTGCTTAGCCCTCAGCATTTTATCGCGAAACTCACTCGAGCGTAGCTACATCGCGGCGTTAGTAGAGTGTTCATACACCGCTTCATTACGTGTGATTGTCTCTGCCGCGTGCACGTTAACGTCTACCACTGCTCGCTAGCTTGACTCCAGTTTCAGACTCAGCCTCACGGCTTAAACCCTCGGGGTTTTGTTAGCTGCGCTGGAGCCTAGCTCCGCCGTGTACTGCGAGCCGAGCTTCATTGCCTATTCTCGTCAGGCACAACTTAGCTATGTTCCCACTTTGCTCAGCCTCCAGGCTTAACCGCTCTACGGTTTCACTATTCAGCCTTCAGGTTTAACCTCCGGGCTTTTATATAGCTCCGCCGGAAGGCGAGCTTAGCGCTTTACAGCTAACTCGCCCGAGCATAGCTTCGCCGCAATCATAGTCGGGCGTTCATATGTCGCTTCACCGCATGCGTTTAGCTTCGCCGCAAACGTGGCTTTATCCCGTGTTAGCAGAGCGTTCATATGTTGCTTCACTGTGTGTGTTTAGCTTTCTCTGAGTGTGGCCTCACCATTAGTGTTAGTTGGACGTTCATATGTCGCTTCGCCACGAGTGAAAGCCTTACCGAGCGCCTTAGCGTTTAGAGCTGCACGCTAACTCCGCCTGGTGCCAAGCTCTATCGTGTACCCGGCATAATGTCAACACGATCTAGCTTTGTTCCAGCTTGACCAGTCCCGCTTGGATAATTAAATAATTTAAGTATTATTCTTTTATTGATGGTTGTGAAGAGTTTGAAATCTTATACTATTTTACAAAAACTATATTATTTTTTGGTGTTCATACTGTTTTCTTTTATCTACACCATTTTCTCGGGTTGTGTTACTCGATGGTTTAATATCTGTTGTGCTAATCATTGTCATGTTGATCACCTAACACCTGCATGTTATCACCTGACACCTATTATGCTTAACACTTGACTCATGATTATCACATTATAGGAATCTAATAATTATATCCTATTATACCCATGTACTATTGTACCTCTGTACTCCTGTACTCCTGTTACTCGTGTACCATGCTCCTCTCATTCCTTTAAACTAATAATTATATATATAATCAGTAATAAAAAATAACAACGTACACTGGGTTGTGGAACAATTGATGGACTTCAATCTATGATTGTGTTTACAGTGACATTAGGTATGTTGTGCAACAAAAATTTCGGTTCTACTTGTGAGCCTCCAGGTGTTTTGCGGAGTGTGCTGGCACCCTAATTACACCTTCTTCCCAGGGCATACAATAAGACCCTTCCCCTTCCTACGCCTTGCGGTAGGTTTTGTACACCAGCGACGGGACATCCTGAGTCGTGGTCCCGGGTATGCACGGGACCCATTGTAAACATAATTCGTTGGTTTCCTTATCAGTTTTCAATAACCAACCTTGATAATGTATATGGGTTGGAACGTATGTCAGGACACATACCGATATATATGGGTCGGTCGAGTAATATTAATAAAATAATAAGATTAGAAATATATAATTTGTTTGTGTTTTATCAGTTTTTATCAGTTTTATGCTATTTTCTTAGTCTATGAGGCAACTCGGGTTGTATGAACTCAGATTATAGTGGCATGAGATATAAAGTATATATGAGGGTTTCCTTATTTGAATTATTCTTTCGATGTACTAATCTCATGAATCTGTAACCTGAGCTTGTACAACTAGTTTTGCCACATTTGCTTTACTTGATATCTCATTATTTGCTTATGTGTGTTTATGCTCACGACATGATTTTCGCTACATATTTTTCGATTTAAGTTTATTAATACACGTGTGTTTGTCTGTGCGTGTTATTTGACATTCATTTTACCACTCATTGGGTAGCTCTTTAACTCCCCTGGACCTGCATGTTCAGATCTTAGAGCTTGAATTGAAGTGGATCCCTGTTGATAATTGTGATTATCATCTATATTTTTACCACTTTTATACCTATTTTGTTACACATTTAATGTTGCAGGATATTTTTATTTATGTTTATGCAGAATTTAGGTCAAAGAGCAAAAAATTTGAGAAAAAGCGAAAATCAATGTTAAAAAAATGATTGCAATAATATATTTCAAGATCTATACATTCAAAGACCTAATAGGCTTGCCAAAAGAGTCTATAAAATATGAGAAAGCATTTAACAAAATTTGAAGTCAAATCAAGCCAAAATTCGGCTGGATAGCCAAATTTTTTGGCTACACAACCGAGCATTATTCAACAAAGAAAACAGAATCGGACTTGGATTCAGACGGAACACCTTTTAGTATTTTGATCATAATATTTGCCACAAAAATCTAATTCTGATGATTCAAGATGCTCCAGAAAAAGACAGAAACAGATACAATTCTTATGTTGATAACTATTTTCAATTCAGTCTTTTGATGAGTCGTATCAGTAATCAACGCCAACTAGCTGCAGACCAATTCAGAATAGAATTCTCTCATCAAATTAAAGTTAGATTAGAAGTCCTAATGTGTTCCTAATTGTAGTTGTCTCTAAAATTTATAAAGAGCTGCAATCTCTTGTAATTGTATCAATCTCATCATAGAAATAAACTTTTATATTAGGGTTTGGCCCTAACACTTTTCTCTTATAAAAACCAACTCTTTTAGTTTCTTATTAGTAGTTTATTCTAAATCATCTTTTAATCAATTATTCAAATAAATTTAGAAAAATTAGTTTGGTACTCAATATACATCAATTCTCATGGGAAAAATATTCTACTTACTACTTTATTACTTGTAAACGCGATTGGTCCACTTGCCAATTCGTAACATCAAGTTTTTGGCGCCGTTGCCAGGGATTATTTTGTTTCTTATTGATATCACTGATATTTTATACTAGTTTTAATTTGAATTCATATTGCAAATTTAACATCTGAACTTTTTATTTTACAGGCTGTAGAAGACGCTACCCCAGAAGACACAGGAGATCGGCCAGGCAATCAAAGTTTCAACTATGCAGTCGTCCTTTAGTAGATTCAAGGTTTGATTTTTCTGGAACTGCTTCCTGATTGGTTCATGCGATGATCCAGTAGTACTGAATTGCTAGCTCCTGATCTAGAGATAGACAGGACCTTCTGATGCTTGCTTAAAGAGAAGAAAGACTGAGAAGCGACGATGGCGTGCTAAGAAAAAAGAAGAGAACTGAGGGACTATGTTGTTCCCTCCTTGATCAGAGCAACCTCATGCATCATCCAACCGACAATTCAAGCAAACAACTTCGAGCTCAAGCCAGAGTTGATTCAGATGCTGCAGAACATATGCCAATTCGAAGGCTTTCTCAATGACGATCCTAACGAACACATTACAGGTTTTCTCAAAATATGTGATACAAAAGGATAAATGGTGTGTCAACAGAGGTAATTAAACTGTAACTCTTTCCTTTCTCTTTGAAGGATAAGGCAAAATATGGTTCAATTCTTTGTCGAAGAACACAATTGCTACATGGGATGAGATGGTGAATAAGTTCCTCAACAAATACTTCCCACCCGCAAATCAGCAAAATTTCGAGGTAATTTCACAACCTTTACCAAATTTGATACTGAATCTATTTATGATTCTTGGAAAAGATACAAGGAATTGAATAGGGAAGTTCTACATCATGAACTCCCTGAGTGGTTGGAGATCCAATTATGAGCCTTTAATGTAAGTGTTATTCAACTTCAGTCTCAAGTTTGTGATTTATATAGAGGATGTCACTTTAGTAGAGATTGTCAAATTGGACAAGCCAATTACGTCAACACCTTTCAAAGATCTAACAACCCCTACTCAACACTTACACTTCCGCATAGAAGAATCATCCTAATCTATCTTGGGGCAACAACGTGATGAATCCCGACAACCTCCAGTAGCACCAACAACATTCACCATTACAAGAGAAGAAATCAAGCTTGGAGACCGTAATGGAGCAAGTTGCTAAAACTATGCACGCTTTCGTGGCGAATGCCGAGACAAAGATAGAAAATCAAGAAGCCCTCACCAGAAATCAAGCATTATCTATACACAATCTGAAAGTTCAGATGGGGCAAATTGCTAGCCTACTCTCTGCAAGAACACAAGGATCGCTACCAAGTAACACCGATAAAATTTCAAAAGAGCAAGTACATGCAATCACCTTAAGGAGCGGGAAACAACTGGAGCAGATACAGAAAGAGTCTTTTGAAATAGTACATCAGAAAGATTTGGAGAAGAAGCAGAAGACAACCAGAGAAAGATAGGCCAGAGCAGAGAAGAATTTTCGATGGCGCAGCCAAAAATTCGGTTGAACAGTCGTACCACATTGAAATCTGAGCCTGATCCAAAGTCTGCAGTGAAGCCTCTACTGAAGCCATACATTCCCCACTTCCATTTCCTCAAAGGCTCAGAAAAAATACAATAGATAAGGATTTCTCTAACTTTTTAAATATTTTCAAGAATTAGCATATTAATATTCTGTTAATATATGCTCTAGAATAGAATCCAAAATATACAAAGTTCATGAAGAAGATCCTAGCTAAGAAGAGGAAGCTGAAGGAGCACGAAACGATCAAGCTCAACGAGGAGTGTAGTGCTATCTTGCACAACAAACTACCCTCTAAACTTGAAGATTCAGGGAGTTTTACTATACCTTGCATTATTAAAAATTTAAATTCAACAATATTTTGTGTGATCTTGGTGCAAGTATAAAATTAATACCTCTCTCTGTTTTCAGGGCATTGGGCCTAGGAAAGCCAAACCAACAACTGTTTCACTCCAATTGACGGATAGATTAATAAAGTACCCGCTTGGTGTTATTAAAGATGTGCTAATTAAAGTCAACAAGTTCTATTTCCCTGCCTATTTCATCGTGTTAGACATGGAGGAAGATAGTAACGTTCTCCTCATTTTAGGCCGACCTTTCCTAGCCACGGGAAGAACTTTGATTGACGTGAAAAAAAGAGAACTCATCTTTCGGGTACAGGATGAGCAAGTACTTTCAAAGTTTTTAAAAGCCACGCCACAACCATCGAATGTCGAGAAGTGCTTCAAAATTGATACCAATGACAAGTAAGTAGTTGAAGCACCAAAAAAGAAGCCAAAAAAGAAGTCGAGTAAGGTGCCCCAGTCTACCAAATCTGAAAGTACAAATATTGGGAAGCAAAGTTTCTACTTGAAAACTGCACCGCCGAACCAAATATGGAAGAAAGTCCAAAAGATTGCAAAGAACTTATCAAGGCAAACACTATCTACACATTAGCCTTCATGAAGATCAGAGAAAGTCTAAGTAAAGACTATAACTTAAAGCTCTTCTTAGGAGGCAACCTAAGTTTTCTAACCTCTATTTTTTAGATTTTTGATTTTATTTTAACTATTATTTTATTTTGATCTGTACCATGTACCTCAACCAAAACCATTTAAACCGAGTCATAGGATGAACCACCAAGATAAGATAAACAAGAGAGCCAAAGATTCGGCTAGGTAGCCGACATGTCGGCTAGGCAGCCGAAAAATTGATGAACCAACTCTAAAATTTTTTCAGGTGATTTCTTTTTAATTAATGAATGTATATGATTTTCTATTTATTTTATGGACATAGGTAATTTCTGATAGATAATTTATTCATGATTGTCTAAATTTTAAAAAGGTAAATTGGTCTTTAGGGAGGTGGTATTTATGTGTGATTTGCATATGTTATTGATTCATCGTTCTTTGCATGAGGACACTCCAAGGTTTAGGTATAGAGGAGAGGTCTAGGATTTTTTTTTTTTCTTTTTTTTTATTTTCTTTATTTTACTTTTCCTTTATTTTTAGGTTAGAATGTTTTATTTTTTTTTTTTGGATTTTTTCTATATTTTTCTTTTTCTTTTTCTTTTACTTTATGTGTGATTTGCATATGTTATTGATTCATCTTTCTTTGCATGAGGACACTCCAAGGTTTAGGTATAGAGGAGAGGTCTAGGATTTTTTTTCTTTTCTTTTTCTTTTCTTTTATTTTAATTTTCCTTTATTTTTAGGTTAGAATTTTTTATTTCTTTTTTTAGGATTTTTTCTATATTTTTTTCTTTTTCTTTTACTAACTGAAAATTTTAAATTTTTAGTAAGTTTATCTAGTTTTAAGGGATTTAGTGACCATATAGTTTGAATTGGATAAAGATATCAATTTGATAGATTTCTCAATTCTTTGAGAAGAGACGAAAAATCTGAAAATTGAATGACATCTAGAATTTGTCTATATGCATCATATCTACAAGTGCACATTGGTTTAAATTTGGGATAATGAGGATTACTTAATACTTGAAAAAAAGAACCTAAATATTTGATTATCTAGATACTTTGGCCTCAAAAGCCTTGGAATTTACGTGAAAGATAGTTAGGTAAGTTGAAAAAAGTTGTATTTATTAACAAGTCTAATAATCAATTAGTTAGGTATTTTGGCTTCAAGAAATTTGATATTTGCACGAAAGAGAATTGGATTAGTTATATGTATGAAAAATGAAAAAAAAAGGAAAAAAAAGAAGTGCTTAAAGGGCAACGAAGTGATAACGTTTGGAAACTTCTATATCGTAAAAAAATATTTAAGTATTGATTGGTCATCAAAAATGCATATTTTTATTCACATTTTCATACTTAATTATTATAAAATATTACTATTCAATTCATTTATTGTTTAGGAATGTGCAGGTCTCCAAGATCCAAGAAAGCCCAAAGAGAAAGCCCAAAAGAAGCCAAAAGCCCACAAGAAATATGAAAATAAAGAGTAATTAGAAAAGATAAAGGAAATATCTTTTCTATCTCATTTAAATATGGATTAATCTAAAGGAGGAGAAGGATAGAACAAGATGGATCATAATCCTAATTAAAGACAGAGGTGAACTTCTATTTGAATCTGGTTGCTTGCATTACAAGATGAAGATAAAGGAGAGAAAATATAAATTTGATTCGGATTTGGAGATAGCTTGGTCTCCAAGTCATTTAAAGAGATGATCGTATTCAAAATTCAGAGCCCAAAATCAAGATCTGAGGATAGATTTCTAGATGGACGGACCAGAGGTGGCCACGTATGAAAGCGCATGGCTATTGGCCATGCTTTTGCTGATTCTACGTCTCAAATCTCCTATAAAAACCCCTGTAGAGCAGCAAAGAAGGGCAGATCTCAGAAGCTCAAGCTTAGGATTTTCTTTAGATCCTCTCTTCTTTCCGAATTTTCTTGTAGTATTTTGTTTTTTTATTTGGAGAAGAAGATTGTTGAAGAAGCAGAAGAGCTTTGTAATTAGTCGGTGACATCCAATAAAATAAGGTTCTTTATTCTTTTTCACTCTTCTTACTTTCAATTCAATTTAGTTTTTTTTACTTTAGCTTATTTGTTTTCTTCTTTTAATTTTGATGCAACTTTTCTCATTCATAATAAAAATTGAAAATAAAAATAATAATATGAGTAACTAATTAAACGTATAGTTTGCTAATCTTTCGATCAATCTAAGTTTAGTTTAAAAGATGAACTGACTGAAATCTATGCTTGTTAGAAACCCTAGGATTAAATTAGTGTTCTTGAAGATGAATAAATAATTATATTTAACTAATTAGGGTTGCACTTATTAATGGTTATTCATTGTTCATATTTAAATACTTTGATAGCATCATGTTAAGTTAAAAAAAAAACTTTTCTTATGCTATGCTTAGAAATTAGGATGAACTAAAGTTTAATTTTAATTAGTACACACTAATTAGGGTTTACAATATTTTTACTCATCTTGCTTGATTCTAAATCAAAACCCTAGGGAAGATAATTCTCCATGGATTTAATATAATGTTCACTCTTTTTAGACTAATACTTTGGTTGTGGTAGATGATTAGTGGACTATAATTCCTTTTGCTTAATTAAATCTCTTTCTTACAATCAACATCTTTTTTTTCCAAGCTAACTGTTAGAGAAATCATTCTGAAATTCTTCCATCGCATCCTTCCCTGTGGATCGACCCGTCTATCCCTTGCTACGCGGTTACATTGAGAAGAGACTTAGAACTTTCTAACTCTAACTCTTAACTTTATTTCCAATATATTTTCCCTTCTCAATAAAAATTTTGGCGTCGTTGCCAGGGAGAGAACGGCACGATATTCTCTAAAACTAATTATTTTTTTTGTTTGTAGGATCTGATAACAGGAAAACTAGCTGCAGCTAAGGACATATAGCTACTCTGTGCCTCTGCCCTAGAAGGCAGAGCAACAGAGCCTACTAAACAGCTGCTCAAACGTGACAATTGCAGCGTTTTTGCAGCATTAGTAGATCATTACTAATTGATCTTTTGCAGGTTGCAGCAAATTGCAAGAACTATAATCTGCAGTTGATAATTTTTCTCTGTGATCACCCTGCATACTGCTAATTAATTAACAGTAACCTATTAGTTGACTAATTAAAAAATTTAGACTCTTGCATCATAGGCACGTATCTATTTAAATTTCCTTAATTTTTGTTAAAAAGTATTGGCGACAAGGTACATTCGCATTGCATATAGATTAGGAAACACCCTTGGTTGATTTACTGCTTTTGAGTGAATTCTTGTCTATTGCAATACACATGCACTAAATCACTTTAAGGGCAAAACCCATAAAAAAGATAAAGTGGGGATGTCATTACCCTTCCTTGGCCCACAAATCATCTCCGTTACACTCACAATCCTAACCTAAAATAAAATTGATTAGACGTTGGCCTTAGGTTAACTTGGACTCATTATGAGATTGATTGAAGGAGGAAGTTGTTTGAAATTAACTTTTACTAAATTGATGTCTAAGGTAGGGGATTGAGAGTCAACACCCCGAAGGTTAATGGTTTGGCATAATGAGGCCTGTCTTTGATGGATATCTCCCACCGATCTTGCCACCTACCTGGTCGATTAACTTGTGGTTAAGGTCGGTAATATACCTCCTAAAGACAGTCTAAAGTTAGGAGTCGTCTAAGTCCAGGCTTACCCTATGTTAGGATTTTTGATTTTTTTTTTCTTGATTGATTGGGTGAACTTGCTTGTTTAACTCTGCATGTCAGCTTGGTCGAGTGACCCAGTCACATCTAGACTAAGTAGAAACAGTTCACCACCCGAACAAAAACCCGATTCACACATGGCACAACCACCATCACTGCAAGTAGGTTCTATCCTATCAGGACCTCTCTTTCATCTTGCATTCAGCTCCCCGATGTGGGAGACAACCAATTTGAGCTGAAACCACAATACATCAACACTCTTCCCAAGTTTCATGGATCTAAATCTGAGGATGCATACTTTTTCATAAGAGAATTTGAGAAAGTATGTCTAATGATGAAAATACCAGCTTAGGAGTAGATGCCATTAAATTACGTTTTGTCTCATTCTCTTTAAAAAAAAACTTAGCAAAGAAATGGCTCTACAGTCTAGAAGCCGGTTCCATATCATCATGGGATAATTTCGTCAAAGCCTTCTTGAAGAAGTTCTATCCCGTTCACAGGACTGCGCAAATTAGGAAAAGCATCTTGCAGTTTAAGCAAACAGCTAATGAACCTTTTAGAAGTATTTTGAACACTTTAAGGACCTCCTTGCCCAATGCCCCCACCATGGGATAGAGAAATGGCGACTTTGCCAATCTCTTTATGATGGATTAGAATATCAAACGAAAACCATATTAGAATCCATATGCCAAGGAGATTTTTTGAAAAAGAACGAAGACGAAGGATAGTTATTTTATGAAGACTTGGCTGATAAGACCATCCAATGGGAACCAACTCTGAAAAAATTTAAGACTAACGACCCTAACTCTTCTAAAGGAGGTGCTCATTCAATTGAGGTGAACATAGCTACTGAAGCTAAACTAGCTGCTGTGATGCGAAGAATAGAAGTTCTAGAAACTAAAGAGCCAATCTCGGTGAATCAAGTTAGTCCAGTACCTTCGGCGGGCAGCACTTACTGTCAAACCATGAACCATGTGTTCGAGGAATGTCCCATCTTTTAGCTCATCAAATGTTTCCTGAACATAAGAATGCAGCCTTCACAAGGCCCGCTAACAATCCATATTCATCCACCTATAATCCTAGTTGGAGAAATCACCCAAATTTCTCATAGGGCACAAATAACAATGATCAAACAAGGCCCAAATTCTCTAACAATTTTCAACAATCTCCTTATCAACAAAATTTTCCCAACCAAAGTCCTCCACCCTCTTTTCAAAATTCACATATGGAAACAAGTCTCTCCAATATGGAAAGAAAGGTGGACACTCTAGTTAAGAGCCAAGAAACACTAGCTCAAGTCATGATAAGGATAGAAATGCAACTGAGTCAACAAGAAAGACAAAAGGGAATTCTACCAAGTCAACCATTGCCAACCCTAGGAATCCTAGGAAAGCCAATGAGGCTCAAGACCCAAACCAGTGTAACTTGGTACATACTTTGAGGTCAGGAAAACAAGTTGATAATCAAGTATCCATGCCATCGGACCCAGCTCAAATGTCCACTCCATCTACTTCCACTCCACCTCCACAAAACTCCAAAGAAACCAAAGTTGATAAGTCAACAAAACAAGTACACCAACCTATAGTCTCATTTCCAAATAGGTTTAGGAATAATAATAATGCACATATGGAGAAAATGCTCGAGGTGTTCAATCAAGTTAGGCTTAATATACCACTTCTTGATGCAATCCAACAGGTCCCTAGTTATGCCAAATTCTTTAAGGGCATGTGCACCAAGAAAAAGAAAGATAAATGTGCCCAAGAAGGTTTTTCTATCCACTAACATTAGTGAGCTATTGTCCAACCAGATCCCAGTCAAGTACAAAGACCCTGGTTGTCCCACCATTTCTTACACAATAGGTCAAGCTGAAATTAGTAGAGCACGATTTAGGAGCAAACATTAATTTGCTTCCCTTCTCCGTATATCAACAACTTGGGTTAGGCGAACTCAGCCCAACTCAAGTTATGATCCAGTTAGCTGATCGATCAATTAAAGTTTCAAAGGGAGAGATCAACGATGTCCTTATACGTGTAGGAGAATTCATTTACCCAGTAGATTTCATTATTTTAAAGACACAACCTGTGTCTAATCCTAGGTCTCAGACTCCCGTCATCTTAGGACGTCTGTTTCTCACAACTACTAATTGTCACGCCCCGCATCCTAAAATATGAAATACGAGTACGTGACGATGGCCAGTAGATACTCACGAAGAGTGAAATCTCTTCCATGAGTACCTTAGGCTGTCAATAACAAGCAGGATAGCATACATATATGCATATACAACCAAGCGCAGGGATAAAATCACATATATGAAAAACTGAATAATAAACAATATCATCCACTATATGTGAATAAAACAAGTCAAGAAAGAAAACTGAACTCATCGGAGAACAGCTGAACCAGAATATGATCTACGAACAACTCTCTATACTGACTTTCTGACCTAAATACTGAAAAATAATATAAAGGTCCATCAGAAGCGGGCCTCAATCCGACTACCACGATGATTAAATCAATATCAGATACCAGTATTGACATACGTATATTGGGATCCGAGGGTTACAATCCTACCCACCTTATAAAAAGAATTTCGTCCTCGAAATTTAGCTAGGCATCGACATATGAATCGAAGCTGCATCTCCGTGAGTTAGGATTGTCCCAGATCCACAGTCGTGTCAATATGATATTACCCAATACCAAGTCAACCATGGGTCATGATCCAACATATTCATCTGCCAAGAGTATCACCATAAGTCAGGGATCAAATTGACTTTCCAGATTTCATAATCGGTCATATTACTTTGGTCTTCCGATCCACTATAGTCATGTTCATCTGATAAGATTACTCCCACCATTTATAGATCAAATTCTTAAGGTCTATCAGTAACCATACTCTACTGATTTTTCACCATGATCACATCGAACAAGAATTCAAATATCTCAATTATGTTACCTTTCTTATAACATCACTCCAAAATTAAATTATCTTTGAGATCACTACATGTTGCTCAATTTGCAATCACCTCTGGTTATTATATCCTTAAAATCATTAAAATCTCAAAAATCTCAAATCCTCGAGTACATGTTTAATACAGGTCCACAGTATCATAGTAACACAAGCCTCAGATCCCACTGTCACTATAAAAATCATCAGTTCAAGTAGCAGTCACTAATGGAAATTTTCAAGATCAAATATCAACATTCAGTAATTATAAAGTCCTCGAAAAATGCGCAATGTTATCAATTTGTTATTGTCTCAATCCCTCAATATATCTTTCAAATTGATCCTTAAAATCTTACTGTTATATTTCTGTTTCAGATCCTCAAAGTTGAGTTTTAAATTCATTGATCTTCATAAAGATCCAGATATACCTATCTCCTCCTTTCATCTATGATTCCTCAATCAGAAGATCACAGGATTCTCAAATTATCAAGGTATTCCAATTATAATGTTCATAAGAGTCATAGGATTAACTCAAGAACCTTAAATTATGATAGACATTCTTAAAATATTACTTGGATATGAAAACTCCAAGATTCTAATCCTCAGAACTAATCCAAGCAACCTGATCCAAAATATAGTCATATTTTGTCTAAGGCAATGATTCCATTTATTGATCTGATTATCACTCCAAGATCCATGCCCTAAATCCAATATGTTTGGATGTGATTTAATCATTATTTAATCCAGGCATGATTATTATCTTAAGTATACCATCTTACTATGATTCCCTTGTAGACATGTATCTCAAAAGTTTCAAATCCAAAATTCCTCATAAAGTTAACTGCCAGATAATTCAACAATGATCCTCTTCATTTATTCTTCTTCGTCCAAATAATCAGGTCAAATTCTCAATATATCTATCATCAATCTAAACAAGATAGTCTAACCAAACATGATCAAGCGGGACAGACTAGGTATGAATACTACATGGATGGAAGAGTCAAATCATGGTGACGGTTCAAGGATTTTTGGGGATCGATTGTACAAGTATGGAGTCAGAGAAGGGAGTCAATGACTATTTACTCAAATAATTTCATGGATGATTATCATATATGTAGCATGATTGCATATATGGCATATAACTAACCTGGCTCTGATACCAACAAAACCATGTCACGCCCCGCTTCCTAAAATATGGAATACGAGTACGTGACGATGGCCAGCAGATACTCACGAAGAGTGAAATCTCTTCCATGAGTACCTTAGGTTGTCAATAACAAACAGGATAACACACATATATGCATATACAACCAAGCACATGGATAAAATCACATATATGAAAAACTGAATCATAAACAATATCATCCACTATATCTGAATAAAACAAGTCAAGAAAGAAAACTAAACTCACCGGAGAATAGCTGAACCAGAATATGATCTACGAACGACTCTCTATACTGACTTTCTGACCTAAATACTGAAAAATAATATAAAGGTCCGTCAGAAGCAGGCCTTAATCCGACTACCAGGATGATTAAATCAATATCCGATACCAGTATTGACATACGTATATTGGGAACCGAGGGTTACACTAATGCAATTATAAATTGTAGAAACGGATCCATGAGATTGACTTTTGGAGATATGACCAAGGAAGTCAATATTTTCAATCTAGGTAAACACCCCTACGACATGAACGACCAACCCTTTGAGGTCAATTTAATTGAAAATATGACTAGTGAGCATAGAGAGGAGATAGA
The DNA here is from genome assembly GCA_038442645.1 of Agave tequilana. Lineage (NCBI taxonomy): Eukaryota > Viridiplantae > Streptophyta > Magnoliopsida > Asparagales > Asparagaceae > Agave > Agave tequilana. Next base: position 55,683 of record JAVJIF010016841.1, on the reverse strand, counting down.
ACTGGAAGCAAGGTGTGATACTGAGTTAGAATCCGAGGATTTCAACCTTGATGAGATGGACAATTCTACGATTGAGAGGGCATCAAGCCCAAGTTCATTAGATCAGGAGCCAATAAGTCTTACTCCTCCACCTACCGGGTCATCACCTTCCATAGAGCTAAAAATGTTGCCCAAGCATCTCAAGTACGCCTACCTAGGTGAACAAGAGACTCTACCAATTATAGTTGCATTCAACTTAACTAACAGACAAGAGGAAGACCTTATGAAAATCCTTAGGAAGCATTAGAAAGTCATTAGTTAGACAATGACCGACACTAAGGGATTAAGTCCAACTATAGTTCAACACTGAATCTATCTAAATGAAGAGGTAAAACCAAAAGGGAACCACAACGTAGGTTGAATCTTATCATGCAAGAAGCGGTACGAGCTGAAATCATGAAACTTTTAGATAATGGGATAATTTATCCCATTTCTGATAGCCAATGGGTCAGCCCAGTTCACGCGGTACCTAAGAAATTCGATTTTACAGTGGTAGAGAATGACAAACAAGAGTTAGTTCAAATAAGACTCCCTACAAAGATTTGAGTTTGCATTGAATATCGTAAGTTAAATGCTGCCACCTACAAAGATCATTTTTCTCTTCCATTTATCGACCAAATGCTTGAACGATTAGCTGGCCACGAGTATTACTATTTCTTGGACGGTTACTCGGGGTATAACCAAATCCCCATAGCCCTGGAGGATCAATAAAAAATAACGTTCATTTGTCCATTTGGGACTTTTACTTATCGCCGAATGCCTTTCGGTTTATGCAACGCCCCCGCGACATTTCAACGTTGCATGTTAAACTTATTCTCCGACATGGTCGAACGTTTCTTAGAGATCTTCATGGATGATTTCTCCATTTATGGAGACTCTTTCGACCAATGCCTCCATCATCTAGAACTTGTGCTCAAACGAAGCATAGAAAATAATTTGACCTTAAATTGGGAGAAGTGCCACTTTATGGTTCAACACGGGAATGTCCTAGGTCATAAGATCTTTAGGAAAAGAATTAAAGTGGACAAGGCGAAGATAAAGGTCATAGCCAAGCTTCCCCCACCCAAATGTGTGAAAGACACCTGTTCCTTCTTAGGACGCGTCGGTTTCTACCGTAGGTTCATCAAGGATTTTAGCAGAATTGCTAGACCCTTAACAAGCCTCTTAGCTAAAGACATGCCCTTCATCTTCAATGACAGATGTCTTAACGCATGGGAAAAGCTCAAAATGAAACTTATCTCTGCGCCAATAATTTCTGCTCCGGATTGGTCCAAACCATTTGAGATTATGTGCGACGCTTCTGATTTTGTCATAGAAGCTGTCTTAGGACAACGCTTAGATAACAAGTAACATGTAATCTACTATTCAAGTAGGATGCTTAATGATGCCCAAGTGAACTATACTACAACCGAGAAGGAATTCTTAGCAGTAGTGTTCGCATTGGAGAAATTTCGCCCATACCTACTTGGGACCAAAACCACAATATTCACAGACCATTCGGCACTTCGATACCTAATGCTCAAAAAAGACGTGAAGGCCCAACTCATTCATTGGATCCTTCTCCTCCAAGAGTTTGATCTCGAAATTCGAGATAAAAGGGTGTCGAAAATGTTATCGCCAATCATCTCTCTCTGTTCCAAACGCCCTTCCAACGAGTTGCCAATCAATGATAACTTTCCCGATGAACAACTCTTAGCTACTTTTAGGGAACCATGGTATGCTGACATAGTTAACTACTTAGTCACAAACCAAATCCCATCCCATTGGTCAAAACAAGACGTATATCGGTTCTTGTCTCAAGTCTGATATTTCATTTGGGAGGAACCTTATCTTTTTAAATATTGTTCCGACCAAATCATTAGGAGATGTATTCCCGATGAGGAAGTAAAGAGTGTTCTAGCCTTTTGTCACGAATTTGCATACGGTGGACACTTTGGTCCCCGAAAAACAGTCGAAAAAGTTCTACAGAGCGGGTTCTATTGGCCTACTTTATTTAAAGACGCATTTGACTTTTACCAAACGTGCACAAGATGCCAAATGATAGGAAAGATTTTGAAATGTAATATGATGCCCCTAAGCCCAATTCTAGAAGTAAAACTCTTTGATGTTTGGGACATTGACTTTATAGGTCCCTTTCCTAATTCATTTGGGCACCAATACATCTTGTTGGCTATGGATATGTATCTAAATGGGTTGAAGTCATCCCTTGCAAGACGAATGACAATAAAGTTATTGTCAAGTTCTTAAAAGAAAACATCTTTTCACGCTTTGGAACCCCTCGGGTCATAATTAGTGATAATGGTACACATTTTTGCAATAGAACTTTTGAAGCTCTTATGCGAAATATGCCATAACACACAAGTTATCCACACCTTATCATCCTCAAACCAGTGGGCAGGTAAAAGTCTCAAATAGGCAAGTTATGCTTATCTTGAAAAAAAAACTTGTGAATCAAAATAGAAAAGACTGGTCTACCAAATTGGTGGATGCCTTTGGGCATATAAGACCGCCTTTAAAATGATTCTAGGAATGTCTTCTTATAGGCTAGTCTTTGGAAAGGCTTGTTACCTTCCTGTTGAGTTAGAGCACCGAGCCTTATGGACAATTAAGCAGCTAAATTTTGATCTAGATAAGACTGGTGCGCTTCAGAAATTGCAAATTTTTGAACTTGAGAAGTTAAGGAACGAGGCGTAGGAAAATGCGAAGATTATGAAAGATAGGGTTAAGGTTTTTCATGATAAGTTCGTCATGAGAAAAACTTTTGTCCCATGGTAAAAAGTCTTACTCTATAATTCTAGACTTCACTTTTTTCCAGGAAAGTTGAAATCAAGATGGACAGGGCCTTTCGTTGTTAAGACTGTGTTTTCACATGGAGCCATAGAGGTATGCGACCCAAAGACTGGTAATGAATTCAAAGTAAATGGTCAATGTTTGAAACCATTTTTGGAATCAGTACCGGAAGCAGACACAGCCATGGGTCTTTTTGACCCAATATATCTGTAATTCAACCTTTCGACCAGTTCATTTCATGTATTCATACATTGAGGACAATGCATGAGATAGATGTGGGGGAGGGTTTTAACATAACATAGGTTTTTTTATTTAAAATAAAAAAAGAAAAAAATCTTTTTATTTAAATTAAAAAAAAAAACCTAACATTGTACTTAAAAAAAACTTATTGAAAAGAGAGCAATATTTTGACATATTTTTTTTGTAAGAAATTAAGTTAATTTTAAGAATAGGAGAATCCTAAATAGGATTTCTTATACTTGATCAAAATAAGATTATTTGTTTGAATTCTAGGGTTAGAAGAAAATTTGAAAAAGTAATTTAGTCTTGATTTTTACCTTGAAGAAATATGCATGCTTTATACACTTACACACTTAGGGTTCAAAAAATAAAGATTCTTATGCCTTATTAAATATATTTATATATATTATATCAAAAATCATCTGATTAAGCTGGGTATTTGTGTCTCATAAAGCATAAGTATTCACGCCTAAAAGTGGTTCATATAATAAAATTCTTAGTTTTGTGGCCTTGTTTGCTCGAGTCCTTATGTTCTTGGGGTGTTTTCTCACCCGGTGCCCTAAGACCGTTTTGTTTGGGAGTCACCGATTAAAGGCTCGTTACATGGGCAGATTAGAAAGCCAAATAGAACTAAGGCATAATAGCACTAAAATATAAAAAAATAAAAATAAAAAAATAAATAAAATAAGGCATAAGAGTTAGAGTTAAAGAACCCTTAGTCAAATTTCACGGTCACAAAGATGCATATGACTTAGGGTAAAATAATAGGCTAGATGAGAAATTCAATTTGACTTCTTATCTTGATTGATAACAAGTTTTTGAATAGAGACTAAGTTTAGGAATGAAGAATTCAGTTTTCCTATAACTTATAGATTACTTGAACTCTTACAATAAAAATTCAAATATTATCTCTCCTTTTCAAAATGCTTTTCGAAAATACTAACACTTTGTTTCTCTTTCTTTATAGATTTTGCGGGTGTAATCCACTGAAAACCCTCACGAGACAAACTCATCCTCTATGGGGAAATTAGAGGTTTAACGGCTTATTGCACATGCTACGTGCAATCGTAGTACCAACGAAAGTGATATTAGGATAGTTAGATTAGTTTTTTTATTTTTACTCGAGGACGAGCAAAAAGATAGGTGTGGGGGTGTGATTGGTCATCAAAAATGCATATTTTCATTCACATTTTCATACTTAATTTTTATAAAATATTACTATTTAATTCATTTATTGTTTAGTAATGTGCAAGCCTCCAAGATCCAAGAAAGCCCAAAGAGAAAGCCCAAAAGAAGCCAAAAGTCTATAAGAAATATGAAAATAAAGAGTAATTAGGAAAGATAAAGGAAGTATCTTTTCTATCCCATTTAAATTTGGATTAATCTAAAGGAGGAGAAGGATAGAACAAGATGGATTCTAATCCTAATTAAGACAGAGGTGGACTTCTATTTGAACCTGGTTGCTTGCACTATAAGATGGAGATAAAGGGGAGAAAATTTGAATTTGATTCGGATTTGGAGATAGCTTGGTCTCCAAGTTATTTAAAGAGATCATCATATTCAAAATTCAGAGCCCAAAATCACGATCTGAGGATAGATTTCCAGATGGACGGACCAGAGGAGGCCACGCATGAAAGCGCGTGGCCATTGGCCACGCTTTTGCCGCGGAAACGCGATAAAAGCCGCATTTCCGTGGCATTCTAGTGAGAGCTGACGCCGCGTTTCCGTGGTAGAGTTGTACTGGGATTATACGTCTCAATATCCTATAAAAACCCCTGTGGAGCAACAGAGAAGGGCAAATCTCAGAATCTCAAGCTTAGGATTTTCTTTAGATTCTCTTTTCTTTCCAAATTTTCTTATAGTATTTTGTTTTTTTATTTGGAGAAGAAGATTGGTTAAGAAGCAGAAGAGCTTTGTAATTGGTCAGTGACATCCAATAAATAAGGTTCTTTATTCTTTTTTACTCTTCTTGCTTTTTAATTCAATTTAGTTTTTTTTTGCTTTAGCTTATTTGTTTTTCTTCTTTTAATTTTGATGCAACTTTTCTCATTCATAACAAAAATTGAAAATAAAAATAAAAATAAACTTATAGTTTGCTAATCTCTCGATCAACCTAAGTTAGTTTAAAAGATGAACTGATTGAAACTATGCTTGATAGAAACCCTAGGATTAAATTAGTGTTCTTGAAGATGAATAAATAATTAGGTTTAACTAATTTAGGGTCGCACTTCTTAATGGTTATTCATTGTTCATATTTAAATACTTTGATAGCATCTGTTAAATTTAAAAAAAGACTTTTCTTATGCTATGCTTAGAAATTAGGATGAACTAAAGTTTAATTTTAATTAGTGCACACTAATTTGGATTTACAATATTTTTACTCATCTTGCTTGATTCTCAATCAAAACCCTAGGGAAGATAATTCCTCATGGATTCAATATGATGTCCACTCTTTTTAGACTAATACTTTGGTTGTGGTAGATGATTAGTGGACTATAATTCCTTTTGCTTAATTAGATCTCTTTCTTACAATCAATATCTCTTTTTTTCAAGCTAATTGTTAGAGAAATCGTTCCGAAAAGCTTCCATCGCATCCTTCCTTGTGGATCAACCCGTCTAACCCTTGCTACGCGGTTACATTGAGAAGAGACTAAGAACTTTCTTACTCTAACTCTTGACTTTATTTCCAATACATTTTTCCTTCTCAATCAAGTATAAAAGTTTGAATCAAAGTCCCAAGTTAAGAGCCACCACACGTTCATAAAGATGCATAAATCGAAAAACTTAGGAAAGATAATGGGATATGCTAGGATTTGAAGTCTCTACAATGAGAAGATGGGATTTCTATAAGTCACCTAGAGGGGGTGAATAGGTGACAAGCTAATCTAAGGCACAACAATATGAAATTAAAACTAATTATGCAAACTAAAAAACTATTATGCAAACTCACAAAGTATAACACAAGAGTGTAGCCGAATTTTCGTGAAGGGCTCTGGACTATCTCCTCAAGATTCCTCTAGATTAAGAGTTGAGGTGTTACTATGGCTCTCTTGGTTGAATACAAGTGTGAGCATACAATCTCAAGCATATATCAATTAAGCACAAATATATCAAGCATATAAAGTGATAAACAATATAAGCATGCAAGATATATAAACACAAGTGAGATAGAGAGAGATGAGTAATCGCAAACACGGGAGAATTATTTCGAGGTTCGAGCACACTTGCTCTACGTCCCCGCCTTTAACACTATGAAGAATTTCAATATAATAGATTGTTGGTCCCGAGATGATGCCAATTGTGGATCTAAAATACAATGTCAACACACATACTAAACAAAGGATGATTAGAGTTAAATAAATAAAGAACTTGCAATAAAAGGAAATTAAATCTCAGAAAAGTTAAGCAAACGCAAACACGAGAGAATTATCCTGGTTCGGTCCTTGTGACCTACATCCAGTCCCCAAGCCACCCGCTTGAGATTTTTCTTTATCCTTTGACTTTGTACACCCAAAATCAACACCTTGTATCCCACTTGACAAATCCCCTTTGCCAAATGTATACAACTCTTCTTACAATAAAGAAGACCACAACACCTTGTACAACTTCTCTTCTACACCAGGAAGACGCTCTTATACAATGCTTCCTTTGAGTGATTACAAACTTTCCTATAAGCCTTGAATCTGAATGTGCTTGTGAATAAAGGCTATTATAGGTTGACTTTCAGAAATCTTCACTTTGGAGTAGGAATTTAGTGAAGAAACAGTAAGTGGAAACAGTTTTCAGAGAACCAAAATTTTGAACAAGATTTTTGGTCAGAAAACTATATATTTGAATTAGTATTTTAAACCTAAGATAACAACCCTATTTATAGCTGAAATCTATAGTCAGTTAGGGTCAGTTAGGGTAGTTATTAGGACAAATTTGAATTTAAAACGTTGAATAAAATACCAGAATACAATAACTGTACAACAATTACAAACTGCTATAAGTCGACTAGGGGTTGGGGGTTAGTCGACTAGGGTAGGCAATTTAGACTGGGTTAGTCGACTAATCCTGGGTATAAGTCGACTACATAAGAATGAAACAGATATTCAAGTTTCTGGAAACTACAATTAGTCGACCAGCAGGAATTATAAGTCGACTATAACATGTATTAGTCGACTAGTCTTTTTTATAAGTCGACTAATAACCCTATTAGTCTGCTAATAGGAAGGGTCAAGTCTGCTGATAGCAAGGGTCAAGTCTACTAACATGAAGGGTCAAGTCTACTAATAGGTGGTCAAGTCTACTAATAGGAAGGGTCAAGTCTACTAATAGACTAATGATGTGTATGTGTATTCAAGGCTTTTAACATACTATTAAACATTACAATACACATCCATAACAACTCTCTTTGGGAAGTCTTGATCATGTAGAACTCTTGAATAGACTTGTGCAAAAGAGCTCCATTGAAATGGCTTCACAAATGTATCATCAAAAGCAAGTTCCAACATTCTCCCCCTTTTTGATGATGACACTTTGTGTGCACAAATGCTTCCCCTGCAGAAATAAGTTATATGTTCTCCCCCTATAGAAAATGGGTTATAATAGATATAGAAAAACTTGTGTTCTCTCCCTGCAACAAATAAATCATAATATGTATATATATGATAATATTTGAAGTATTGTTCTTATCAAACTTCTTATATGGTACCTGAAAGATAAACATTAGATGGTACCAATCATAAGAGTAAAGCATTAACCTTTTGGAGACCAAACCCAATTTGAATTTGGTTTCCATCTGTTAGTATACACATAATTGCATGAATTACATATATCATGTATGTATGATGCAATATAAGTATTTTTGTCAACAATGCTTAAGTTTTAGGAATCCATATAAACTTATTCTTAATTCTTTTTGAAATAATATCAGACTTTCTTTTCACAAAAGAATTATATAGATTACTAACATATGAAGATTTTTCAAAAAATCCAAGACCATAATGATTATGTGACATCTTTTGATATGATAACAAATCATTCAAATTTTCTTTTCCTTGATTAAATTTAGTCACATTTTTCAAAATCTCTTCATATTTCATTTTGAAAACTGACATGTCTTTATCTAACACAGAAATTCTTTCATTTAAAGACATAGTTTCCTTTTTAAGCAAAATATTTTCTTTTATAAAATTCTCATTATCCTTTTTCAATAATGATATCACTTTTTCAAAATCATCTTTTTGAGAATTTATAGAAGAAACTTGAGAGACATAACATGAATTTTCTTTGAAAATTTTTTCATTTTCCTTTGATAAAACTTTATTCTTCATTTTTTTCATTCTTTAGATCATTGAATAATTCATTGAATGCATCTAAAATTCAGTATATTGTACCTCATCTTCTTTTAGCGCCATGTAACAGATGTTGACATGTTCAGTGGTTTATTCTTCGTCAGAGGAAGAGGAATCATTGTTCTCCCATGATGCTTGGTAGTCTTTCTTCTTTCTGAACTTTTTGCTCTTAAATTTACCTTTGTTTTTTAGCAATGGGCAATCCTTCTTCATATGACCTATTTTATTACAATTAAAACATCTAAACTTATCTTGCTTTAAGAATCTTCTGAATTTTCTTGAAAGCATTGCCATCTCCTCTTCATCGTCATCTGAATTGTCCGTGTCTGAGGATGCATGGAAGGCAAGTTCTTTCTTCTTTGAGAGAGATTGTTGTTCATCCTTCTTTCTGTCTTCGAGTTGCACTTCATATGCCATTAGATTATCAATAAGATTTTCTAACGATATTGTTGAGAGATCATTCGCTTCTTCGATTGCGGCTGTCTTCTTCTCCCAATCTGATGTGAGTGCACGAAGGATCTTGCGAACTTTTTCTACTTGGATGTATTCCTTTCCAAGGGATGCTAAGAAATTGATAATGTCGGTGAATCTTGTAACCATTTCTGAGATGGTTTCATTCTCCTTCATTTTGAATAGTTCAAACCTGTGGACAAGAACAGAAATTTTAGATTCCTTAACCTTATTTGTGCCTTCATGTGTTACCTGAAGAGTGTGCCATATTTTATTTGCAGAAGTGGTTGTTGACACACGGTTGAATTCTTCTTTGATTAAGGCACAGAATAAAGCATTCATCGCTTTGGCGTCAAGGTTCGCATTCTTCTTTTGATCATCACTCCAAGCGTTGTAGTTGGTTGTTGGCTTGGTGTACGGTGCTTCTACAATGTTCCAAAGTTCGTAGTTGAGCGATTGCAAGTAGATCTTCATTCTACACTTTCAATAGTTGTAGTTGGATCCGTCAAATAGCGGTGGACGTTGTGTAGAATGTCCTTCTTTGAATTGTGACGAAGGGAACTCCGTTGCCATCCTTGTAGATTATTAACTGGATATGCAGGGCTCTGATACAAATGTTGATCCTGCTCTGATACCAATTGTTGGTCCCGAGATGATGCCAATTGTGGATCTAAAATACAATGTCAACACATATACTAAACAAAGGATGATTAGAGTTAAATAAATAAAGAACTTGCAATAAAAGGAAATTAAATCTCAGAAAAGTTAAGCAAACGCAAATACGAGAGATTTATCCTAGTTCAGTCCTTGTGACCTACATCCAGTCCCCAAGCCACCCACTTGAGATTTTCCTTTATCCTTTGACTTTGTACACCCAAAATCAACACCTTATATCCCACTTGACAAACCCCTTTGCCAAATGTATACAACTCTTCTTACAACAAAGAAGACCACAACACTTGTACAACTTCTCTTCTAAACCAAGAAGACGCTCTTGTACAATGCTTCCTTTGAGTAATTACAAACTTTCTTATAAGCCTTGAATCTGAATGTGCTTGTGAACAAGGGCTATTATAGGTTGACTTTCAGAAATCTTCACTTTGGAGTAGGAATTTGGTGAAGAAACAGAAAGTGGAAACAGTTTTCAGAGAACCAAAATTTTGAACAAGATTTTTGGTCAGAAAACTATATATTTGAATTAGTATTTTAAACCTAAGATAACAACCCTATTTATAGCTGAAATCTATAGTCAGTTAGGGTAGTTATTAGGACAAATTTGAATTTTAAAACGTTGAATAAAACACCAGAATACAATAACTGTACAACAGTTACAAACTGCTATAAGTCGACTAGGGGTTGGGGTTAGTCGACTAGGGTAGGTAATTTAGACTGGGTTAGTCGACTAATCCTGGGTATAAGTCGACTACATAAGAATGAAACAGATATTCAAGTTTCTGGAAACTACAATTAGTCGACCAGCAGGAATTATAAGTCGACTATAATATGTATTAGTCGACTAGTCTTTTTTATAAGTCGACTAATAACCCTATTAGTCTGCTAATAGGAAGGGTCAAGTCTACTAATAGGAAGGGTCAAGTCTACTAATAGGTGGTCAAGTCTACTAATAGGAAGGGTCAAGTCTACTAATAGACTAATGATGTGTATGTGTATTCAAGGCTTTTAACATACTATTAAACATTATAATACACATCCATAGCAACTCTCTTTGGGAAGTCTTGATCATGTAGAACTCTTGAATAGACTTGTGCAAAAGAGCTCTATTGAAATGGCTTCACAAATATATCATCAAAAGCAAGTTCCAACATAGATTCCGCAAGATCACCCGGTGCCGCAACACCTACAACGAGCTCCCTCAAGAACTCTTGGACCCGCAAGTCCCTCACTTGTTCCCGCAAGAACAACACACGCCAGCACACTAGCTTTTCGAGGCTGCACCTCTACAATGAGCTCTGATTAGTCTCTAAAACTGCATATTTTATACCACATCTTCACATTTATTTAATATTAAATTCTTCTAATAATACCTTTCTTGCTTGTTTCTAGGTCTACGGAATGAAATCAAGAAGAAGACCCTAAATCACCGTTTAATTGGTGATTAAAAGCCTACATGAATAGCCATTGACTTTGGAGGACTGTTTTATCAAAACCGGGGGCCAATTTCAAGAAACCGGGACCTGCAACCGACAGGGGACAGACAGGACAGCGCGTCGCCCGAAGCGCCGCTCGCGCGGCTCTAGAAGAGCAGCAAAAACGCGGCTTTTGCCGCGTTTTCGTTGCCATACGGGCGCGGCCGTGCCCGTACTTTGGGCCAGGGTTTGCCCCCTGGCCCCCCTTCCCCTGGTGCTTATAAATAGCCCCTAGACTTTCAGAGCAGAAGATATGCAATGTTTTAGGGTAGTTTTCATCTCCATTTTGTAGTTCCTAGTAGTTTAGGTTAGTGTTCTTCTTCTTTCTCTTTTGTATTTTTCATTTCTTTTAGATCTTGTAATAAGAGAGAGTGTGGTACATGGTGAGGAAGCAAGAGTGCTTGTAATTGAGGGTGACAAGCTATGAAAGATGCTCTTTTTACCTCTCTTTGTTTTCTATCTAACTCCTTTTATATGTTTAGCTAATCTTTTCTTTCCTGGAAACTAACTACTAACCACTAACTAGTCTAACTTCTTATTTGATAATCCACATGAATCTAATAGCCTCTACTTGGCCTTGCTCTTGCAAGAGCCATTGATGGCTCATGATGATGGATCTAACACTCTAACATCTAAATCTCAAACAAGCTAACATTACTTTATTTCATTCTTGCTCTTATTGGGTTTTGATGATTTAAGTGTAGCTTGCACTTGTTGGTTGATTTTGGATGTGAAAGTTAACATATAAGTCATGCTTTGTAAAGCTCTTGAATCAAGGACTAGTGATGGTCAATGATACATGTGAGGCAACTATCACTAAGAGGTTAGCATGTTAGTGGAATCATTAGTAGTTAGTAGCCATGAGTTTTCTTTATCTTTTCACTTTGTTATAGATATATCTCGAAAACCACAAATATCTTATCTTCTATGTTTCCCACTTCTTTGTGTTTCACTGTACTTCTCTTTTCCATTCTTTGTTTTCCTTTCTTTTCATTTCTTCAAACATTGAAGAACTTTTAACACACACGTGAATCAATCGGTAAAGCTTCTATCGCCTCCCGTCCTTGTGGATTGACTCGTTTTAGCCTCTATGCTATAATGGAAGTATCGAGGAAGCCAAATCGCGCACACTTTAAATATCGATTTCAAAACATACACTTTTCGTGCGCGGTTTTCCCTCGATCAAATTTAGGCACCGTTGCTGGGGACGGGAACGGTTTGATTTCATGTTTTTGTTAACTTTTCTTCTGTGTTTTTGGTGTGCAGGTTAAATTTTAGCATTGCAGAAGTCCACACTTGCTCTTGTGTGGTTGGGTAAATTCTTGTATATTTTTATATTCTGTTGCTAATATTTGTTACCTGTGCACTGTAAATAATTTTAAGAACTAAAATACAGAAATTGGATGCTTTAAAATGGTTTAGACATTTGCATCTAGGCACATGTCAATTTTATTCCAATATACTGTATGTTATTATTGTGTTATTGTGATATTGATAGAAGGTGTACATATTGCATTGTATATAGTTAGGACAAGCACTTCAGTGATTTACTCGCTTTTTTGTGTTCATTCTTATCTATATTGTACACTTGCACAAATTAAACTTAAGGGCAAAACCCAATATAACATAAGGTGGGGAAGTCATTACCCTCCCTTAGCCCAAAAATCACCTCCCCACTCACACAACCCAAGCCTAATAAAAATTGCTAGACGTTGGCCCCTAGGGACATCTCAGACTCATTTAAGAAATTGACCTAAGGGGGAAGTTGTTAGAAGTTGACTCTTGTCAAATCGGTGTCTAAGGTTAGGGATTGAGAGGCGAAACCTCGAAGAACAGTGGTTTGGCATAATTAGGCCTATTGCTCCGGCACGGATACCTCCCACTGATCTTGCCCCTACCTGGCCGATTAACTCGTGGTCAGATTCCGATAATATACCCCCGTGGATAGTCTAAGCAGTTAGGAGTCGTCTAGGTATAAGTCAACCCTAGCATAGGCTTGTTTTCTTTTTCTTTGTTTGTTTGTTTGTTTTCTTTTTTGTAAGTTGTGAAATAGATTTTAACAACAATAATTCTTTCAATCATAATATGAATCCATATTTCACCCCGACCTCATTTGACTCGGATAACTCTAACCCGACTATGTACAACATGAACCAACTATATATGCCGAGTTGGGATTATCCGACTCAATATGACCCATATCCCCAATCATATGACTATAATTTTAAAAATAACTTTCACCCTTCACAGAGTTCATGGGGATTCACCTACCCCGAGTCCAATTTTCAACCATCTTTTCCACAATTTTCACAATGTTCACTCTCCGATTTTGATTCATATACTCCTTTTCCTGAACCACCAATTGAAGAAAAATATCATTGGAAAAGAGTTTGGAAGAAGTGATAGAGGCCCAAAAACAATTTGAAAAAATGGTAGCCTCATCATATCCATCAAATTTCCAAAATTCATGTAGTTCTTTTCCAAAACGACTCAAAGGAAAATCATTGAGGGAAAAAACTATGGGATTCGTGCAAGACATCGAGCGCATAATACAAAATACGATTGACTTATCATGTCCACCAAATGTTCATGCGACCCACGAATCATGTCATTTTAGAAATCCAGCTTCAATTTCATCATATCAACCTGAACTTGACCAACATCGACCTCTTGATGGTTTGGCCAGTTATTCATTTCCTGAAATTGAACTTGAAGATGAATGTGAACCTGAGCTTCAAGTTAGCGATTCGAGTCCATTCATTGAATCAATATCGACTCCCGTAGTGTTACCTAAACTGAGTGACGTTCTTGAGCCAATTTTGATTCTCATACTTCATGAACTTGAATCGATCATTTCACCCATTCACATTCCTTCCGTGGACAAAAATCAAGACTCAATTTCATTACATCCATTTGAACTTGCCCAAAATCTTGAAAACCACCTTGACATTTTGGTAAGTTATCCGTTTCCCGAAATTGAACTTGAGCTTGAAAGTGATCCTGAACCTCATGTTGGTAATTCCATTTCACTTATTGGTTCAATAATGACTCCGGTATCTTTACCATATTTTTTCTCTATTCCAGAGTTAACATTGAATTCTGTACCAGTACACCGTGAAATGGAATCACCAATATGATCATACTTCATTGATGGGGAAAGTGTGTGAACATCAATTCTTTGGTTTGGATCCTATTTTTGAACAAATTTTGACTCTCATTGTTGACTCTCGACTTGATCTGAGTCATATTCCCGAGTCGGTGTCGGTTTTTTACTCCTGTTCCATTTGAGTTCAAATCAATCATCTTCCAAAATCACACATCATTGTTGGACAAGAATGTTGAAGAAATGACTCAGTAATTATTTTTGAAAATTGAAAATTAGATGGGGATAATTTTTTCAATAAGACCATTCATTCAATCATTCTTTTATTGGGTCATATTAGAGAGGTCATTGGTGGGTTCCTTTAAGATCCACATTATCTTGGTTGGGTAGCAACGCTTGGCCTAATTAGACCACCACCAGAGCCACCACCTTGAGGTAATTTTTCTTCCCTTCCCATTTGTTTCATGTATATACACATTCACGATGCATTGAGGACAAGACATGAGATAAGTGTGGGGGAGGGTTCACTAACGTAGTTAGTTTTAAATTTTCTTTCTTTTACACTTCTTTTTTAGGATCTTTTTAAAAAATTCTCTTTTGTAAAGAAACTTTTTTCTTTTCTTTTTACAAAACTTTTTAAAACAAGATAAATAGTTTTGATTTATTTTTAAGAAAATTAAGATTATCTTAGGAATTAGGAAAACCTAAAATTATGAAATTTTTAACTGAGTCAAAATAATAGATCTTGTTTAAATTTTAGGATAAGAAAGTAAGATTGAAAAGATAATTTGATCTTGATTTTTTTTGCCTTAGATTTATGCACTTCACACTTACACAATTTTTGGGATTGAAACAAAGACTGAAAATGTCATAAAAATATATAAAAAATAAAGAAAAAATGATGATACTAAAAACCACTTATTGAAGTTGGGTAATTAATCATGATTATTCAGACCTAAAATGGTGGACAAAAATAACATAATCCCCTTTAGTTTTGTGGCCTTGTTTACTCGAGTCCTTAAGTCCGAGGGATGTTTTCTCATCTGGTACCCTAAGATCATCTGGTTTGGGAATCACCGGCTAAAGGCTCACTACCTGGGTAAATAAGAAAGCCTAAGAAAACTAATGGAAGAAAAAAAAAGAGAAAACAATAATATATATATAATAATATAAATAAATGGCATGAAAGTTTGAGTCAATATCCCAAAAATCTTCACAGTTCACAAAGTGCATATTTTTTCTAAGAGTTTTATGAAAGGTCCAAGAATCAATTCAATTTTAAATTCTTACATTTAATTTATTATAAGATTTTGCATTTTGACTTAGTTTAAGGAAGAACAATTTCTTGTTAACCTCGATCTTGAATCACTTACATTTTCGCAAAATACTTCAACACTTTTCTCTATTTCAAAATGTGTTTTCAAAATACTAACATTTGATTTCTTTCTTTATGGATTTTGTGGGTGTAATCCGCTGAAAACCCTCAAGAGACAAAACTCCTCCTCTAGGGGAAACCCAGAGGTTTAACGGCTTGTTGCACATGCTCAGTGCAATCGCGTCACCTGCGAAAGTGGTGTAATAATTCCTTTAGTTTTTTGTTTTGCTCGAGACGAGCAAAAGATAAGTGTGGGGGTATGATTAGTCTCTAAAACTGTATATTTCGTACCACATCTTCACATTTATTTAATATTAAATTCTGCTAATAATACATCTCTTGCATGTTTCTAGGTCCATGGCATGAAATCAAGAAGAAGACCCTAAATCACCATTTAATTGGTGATAAGCCTACATGAATAGTCATTGACTTTGGAGGGCTGTTTTATCAAAAACGGGGGCCAATTTCTAGAAACCGAAACCTGCAACTGACAGGGGACAGATAGGACAGCGCGCGGCCCGAAGCGCCGCACGCGCGGCTCTAGAAGAGCCGCAAAAATGCGGCTTTTGCCGCGTTTTCTCTGCCGTACGGGTGCGGGCGCGCCCGTACTTTGGGCCAGGGTTTGCCCCCTGGCCCCCCTTTCCCCTGGTGTCTATAAATACCCCCTGGACTTCCAGCGCAGAAGATATGCAATGTTTTAGGGTAGTTTTCATCTCGATTTTGTAGTTTAGAGTAGTTTAGGCTAGTGTTCTTCTTCTTCCTCTTTTGTATTTTTCATTTCTTTTAGATTTTATAATCGGAGAGAGAGTGGTACATGGTGAGGAAGCAAGAGTGCTTGTAATTGAAGGTGACAAGCTATGAAAGATGCTCTTTTTACCTCTCTTTATTTTCTATCTAACTCCTTTTACATGTTTAGCTAATCTTTTCTCTCATGGCAACTAACTACTAACCACTAACTAGTCTAACTTCTTATTTGATAATCCACATGAATCTAATAGCCTCTACTTGGCCTTGCTCTTGCAAGAGCAATTGATGGCTCATGATGATGGATCTAACACTCTAACATCTAAATCTCAAACAAGCTAACATTACTTTATTTCATGCTTGCTCTTATTGGGTTTTGATTATTTAAGTGTAGCTTGCACTTGTTGGTTGAATTTGGATGTGAAAGTTAACATATGAGCCATGCTTTGTAAAGCTCTTGAACCAAGGACTAGTGATGGCCAATGATACGTGTGAGGCAACTATCACTAAAAGATTAGCATGTTAGTGGAGTCATTAATAGTTAGTAGCCATAGGTTTTCTTTATCTTTTTACTTTTTTTTAGATATATCTCGAAAATTACAAATATCTTATCTTCTATGTTTCCCACTTCTTTGTATTTCACGGTACTTCTCTTTTTCATTCTTTGTTTTCCTTTCTTTTCATTCTTTCAAACATTGAAGAACTTTTAACTCATACGTGAATCAACCGGTAAAGCTTCTATCGCCTCCCATCCTTGTGGATTCGACTCGTTTTAGCCTCTATGCTATAATGAAAGTATCGAGGAAGCCAAAGCACACACACTTTAAATATCGATTTCAAAACATACACTTTTCGTGCGCGGTTTTCTCTCGATCAAGTCCTAAAGAACTCTACACAATGCGAACCCACAAGTTCGCCTCCTCAAATACAATGATGAAACCTTGGTGATCTCTACACTTTGATCACTAAAAACACTCTCACAACAAAGCTCCTATATGATAGATATGGCAATGAAAAAACTCAAGTTTGTGTGAGAAAATAAGGAAAATAAAATGGTGAAAACTCAAGAAATCTCTTTTGATAAACTCTTAAAAACTCTCCTTTTGATATGGAATTTTAACCCAAAAACAAGTAGAGAAAAATCCTAAGAGAGATAGGAAAACTGACTCTAAAACTTCTCCAAAATCTTGTATAAAACTAGCCAAAACAGCCCCCTTTTATAGAGCTACAAAAACTAGCCGTTGAGGCAAATTCCCAAGCCAGATGACCTGTCGGTCGACAGGCCGGTCGACTCCAACGGTCATATTTATGACCCTTGGGGTTGCCGGTCGACCGCCCGGTCGACTGCACCCAGGTCTTGACCTTCCGGTCAACCGGTCGGTCGACCGAGGTTAGAATCATAGAGCACTGCTCTCTGGTCGGTCGATCGTTCGGTCGACCAGGGCCAGATCCAGAGAGTGACCAGGGCCTGATCCAGAGAGTAAACTCTCTGGATCGGTGACCGCTCGGTCGATCGGCCCTGAAGCCAGGGCTTGTGTACGTCTCTGTGCACATCGATCGACCGCTCGGTCGACCAACTTCTGGTCCGGTCGACCGGTCGGTCGACCGCCAGAAGCCCAGGTTAGGGTTAATTAGGGATTAAAGCTCGGTCTTTTAAAATTCTATAAAATCCCATAAAATCACATAAAATCTACAAAAATCAGTTCATTGAAATACTTTGAAATTCAAATATGTGTGATAAAAAATCAACACACATTACAAATAAGTTGAACTATATTTGTGATATAGAAATTCAGCTTTAAACAAAAACCAGTATTTTTCAAAAATCAACTTTGAAATGAAAACCGATTTTTTCAAAACTTGTTCAAATACAAAAACATGATATTAAAACTCATATAAAACATAGTGTGTATGGATATGATCCAATACACATATAAGCTGAAATATCTATGTTTTTGACAATAAGCTCTAAACGAAGTTTTGATAAATACAAAACTTAAAACCACGAACTAGACACATCAAATAAGTTTTTCTAAACATTTGAATCATCAATGTGTATGGATGAAATCCAAAACACATGTAAAACATGTAAACTTGTTTTGATGAACTCTATTCATGAACATAAAGATATCTCCTTTGACGCTCAAAAACCAAAATGGTATTTTCTAAAATCAAAATTGTTCTTATGAAAACACTATATAAATTTTATGTTTGTGTATATGAGCTTGAGTAATCCACAACTAATCTATCCTTTACATTTTATATAAAAATAAAATCTTAACACTTACAAATTAAGACTCAAGTCTTGAAAATCTTCTTCTCCTTCTTGACTTGGTCCAAACATTAATCCAAAGAGATAGACTCCTCTTGAGTATTTGATGCGATTTTGATACGCGAGCTCTTGAATCAACATGTGCTAGCTTCAAAATTAGACTTCAAATCTTTCGTTGAAGTTAAAAACCGACTAAGATCTTGATTAAATATCTGAAATTTACTAAACACAAGATCATTAGTATAATAACTACATGAGTTAATCATCATCAAAACTAGAGTAATGAGCCTTTAGGCTAACAATTTCTTGATAGGAGATTGAACTTGAAGATGATTGCTTATGAAAACTATTGAACTTATTTACTAATGATGCTTGTTGAACAATAATATATTTCTTTTTCTTTCTTCTTATTTTTTATTTTCTTTATTTTTCAGTTATTCTTATTTTTCTTTATCCTTATTTTTTAACCTTTGAATTTTGTGGGTATATTCATTGCAAACCCTCACGAGTTAACACTCGTCCACTAGGGGTACACTCGTCCATTAGGGGTAACCTAAAGGTTTAACAGCTTGTTGCACATGCTAATGCAACTGCGATTCCTACGAAAGTGAGTTAGATTTTTATTTTTAGGATTTTAGTTTTTCTTTTTTAGGGTTTTGCTCGAGAACTAGCAAAAGTTAGGTATGTGAGTGTGATAATTGTGATTATCATCTATATTTTGTGCCATTTTTATACCTCTTATGTTACACATTTAATAATACATGGGTGTGTTTGTTTATGTTTATACAGAATTTAGGTTAAAGAGCAAAAGATTGAGAAAAAACAAAAAATCGATGTCAAAGAAATGATTGCAGTAATATATTTCAAGATTCAGACATCCAGAGACTTAATAGACTTGCCAAAGAGTCTATAAATATGAGAAAGCATTTAACAAAACTTGAAGTCAAATCAAGCCAAAATTCGGCTGGGTAGCTGAATTTTTCGGCTACGCAGCCGAATACTGTTCAACAGAGAAAACAGAATCAGATTCAGACTAACATCTTTTAGTATTTTTATCATAACATTAGTTACAAAATTCTAATTCTAATGATTCAAGATGCTCCAGAAATACGACAGAAAGAGCTACAATTTTCTGTTGATAACTGTTTTCAATTCAGTTATTTGATAAGTCGTATTCAGTAATTAATATCGGCTGGCTGCAGACCAATTCAGAATAGAATTCCCTCATCAAATTAAAGTTGGATTAGAAGTCCTTATTTGTTTCTAATTGTAATTGGCTCTAAAGTCTATATAAAGAGCTGTAATCTCTTGTAATTATATCAATCTCATTATACAAATAAACTTTATATTAAGTTTTTAGAATTCAGTTTTTTTAGCTTTTGGAGAAGAAATTCTTCGCATCAAAGTTGAAGAAGAACGTCAAGGAGGCATCATCTAGGATTTTCTAAATTGGTGTTTTCTAATCTTTTCTCCTTTTATTTTATTATTTCATGGAGTTCATATTATTTCCATGTTTGTATCCCTTCTAGTATGAACTAATTCTCCATAGATAGGGCAAGCATGTAGGTTAAATATTATGATGATATAATCTTATTGCTTTATGCTATTCTACTATTTTACTTCTCAAGTTTAATCTTTTGCATATTAAGTTTTTATTTATGATCTTCTTATTATTAATTGGTGGCCAACTAGTAAATGGATGGTTAGGTTTGAGATCGAGAGGAAATAACCTAGAGTAGCATCATAGGAATAGAAATCACAACTTGATAAGTTGAGACGTAAAAGTTATGCAATCATAAAAGATCCATCATGCTTAAGACTCTTTTTAACTTGTAAATCTACTAGATCGAGAGATTGTAGGTTCTTACATTAGAAGATAGAATTACTATTGCTCGAGAGAGAATATTAGTTAGGACAGGGACTTTCGATTGTTAACATGAATAGTAAGAATTCACTAGCACAAGTACAATTTTATATCTGATTATATTTACTAAAATCAATTGCCCTATCACTTTTCTCTTATAAAAATCAACTCTTTTAATTTCTTATTAGTAGTTTATTTTAAATCATCTTTTTAATCAATTATTCAAATAAAATTAGAAAAAATTAGTTTGGTATTCAATATACATCAATTCTTGTGGGAACGATACTCTACTCACTACTTTATTACTTGTAAATGATTGGTGCACTTTGTTGGCCCAAAGGCCTTCCACTCTAGTTTTGATGATGATCAACTCATGTAGTTATGTTTACTAATATTCTTGTGTTTCTAAGTTTCAGATCAATTAGCAGGATATTAGTTTTGGTGATTAGCTTCAACAAAGTGTTTGTAAGCTTATCATGGTGATTCCGGTGCCAAAGCTTAAAGATCATACCCTTTGCACTAGGTGGATCGCGTTTGGGAGCAAGTCTACTTGAAGATGGAGTTCCTCAAGGAAGACTTAGGTATCCTAGTTTAGATTATGAGTTTTAGATCCATTTGTAAAGCTTAGTATAGTTGATATGCTCAAGTGCACAAACACACACGTTTTATGTTTTGATATTTGGTTTTCATGAATAGTTTGATCAAAACAAGTTTTCATGATTTATATGTATAGTAGATGTTTTCTATTTATACATACATGCTTAACTTATAGACAAACTTATTTTGACGTTTCTATTCATGTTTTGGAAAAATCAAAGTTTGATAAAAATACAAGTTTTGTTTATGATAAAATTGGCAAGACACAAAAATGAATTGATATGATTGATATATGTCTTGAAATTTTTATCACAAGTTTGGTTATCAAAGTAAAATGATAAAACAAGTTTTAGAAAGACATGTTTTTAGAAAAACAGTTTTTATTGTGATTAAAACTATTTTTTAGATTTACTGTGAATTTATGGGATTTTTATTGAGTGAAAAGACCTATTTTCAAATCCCGTATCTGTGCAGTTTTGCACTGTGCCTGCCAGGCCAGGTCGGTCGACCGATGTGCACAGACGTGCACGCTGGCTACACATTGTAGTCGGTCGACCGGACCGGTCGACCGAGTTGAGAGTTCAACTCTCAGGATGTTTCGGTCGACCGGGCCGGTCGACCGCTTGTGCCCAACGGTCACTTTTCTGACCGTTGGCGGTCGACCGGGCCGGTCGACCGGTGGCCTGTCAGGCTGCCACATCAGCCTAACGGCTAGTTTTTCCTAGGGGCTATATATACCCCATTTCTCCATTGTTTTGGCTAAGATTTTTAGAGCTAAAAATTCCAGACTTTCTCTAGTGTTTAAAAGAGTTTTTAAAAGGGTTTTAAGCCAAAAAGATTTCATCTTATTTGTTTTTGGGTTTTTGGAAAATCAAAGAGAACTAGGTTTGGGATTTTGATTTGATCTTTTATTTCTATCATATACAAGAGATTTCCCAAGTAGTTTTTCTTTGTTGCTTGTTTCCAAAAACACTTAGTTTCCACACTTGAGCCATATCTTCTATCCTAAACTATTAGGATCTTTGTTTTGTGGAAAAAGAAAGAAAGAGAGAGTTTTGAGGTTGTTGTTTGTAACCTCTAAATTGTACACCCTTATTCTTGTTGTATCCCTCTTCGGTAGAGGTGATCGGGTGATTGGTTTGTGAGCCTCTTAGGTAGAGGTGTTTGTTGTAGTTGGCTACGGGCCGTATCCCTCTTCGGTAGAGGTGGATTGTGGTTGTATAGCCTCGGTGGCTTTGTAAGGTTGAGAGAGGAGTTTGGTACTCCTATAGTGGATTGGAAAATCCTACACGGTGGTGTAGGCGGGGATGTAGAGCAAGGTGCTCGAACCTCGAAACAAATCTTGGTGTTTGCGTTTTGATCCATTGTCTCTCTAACTCTCTCTCTTATATTTGTGCAAAGCATCATATTCATATCATATCATATTTGCTTGTGTTGTGCATAATTCATATTGCCTTGCATTTATTTATATTGCTATTCATTCTTATATGCTTGGCTTGATTGTGTGTATTTTATATTGCTTGGATTGCTTGTGTGTGTGTGCCTAACTTATACTCATCCAACAAGAGTTTCACATAGCACCTCAACCCATTTCAAGGGGAATCAAGGGGAGTTAGTCCAGAGCCTCGCAAGGGGAATTCGGCTACACTTGTTGTATTGTATTAGTTTGTGCATAATTTGCATTAGCTTCCGCATTTAGCGCACTTAGTTTGCATTGAGTTTCTTAGATTAGCAATTACACCTATTCACCCCCCTCTAGGTGTTTTTCAATTGGTATCAGAGCCAGTGCTCCTGATACTTAGGCTTAACATCCTAGGAGTGATCCATTTGCTTGCTAATCTCATTTGTATTTGTTTGTTTGCACATTCATATATAGTTTACCATGGACTTCATGACCCCTCCTAGCTTTGACCCTTCCAACATTGATGTTTGGAAGTATAGGATGTCCATGTACCTAAAGACCCTAGGTTTGCATGTCTTCCTTGCCGCCACCAAGAGATGTTATCTTGGTGATTGCAATCATATAGGGGCCAATGCACAAGCCCTAGAGGCCATTAGAAGCACTTTATCTAAAGATTATCTTTTATGTGTTTCTAACTTTGATTCCGCTTTTGTAGTGTGGAACAAATTAACAACCACCAACACCTCCAAGCTTCAAGTCCAAATCCAACAAGAAGATGAATCTAGTGGAGAATCCGAACCTCAACAATGCTACATGGTCCAAGGGAATGACTCCCTTGAGGTACAATCGGAAACTCAACTAGATAGTAATGATTGTGCTAGTTCTTCAAATGATTTTGTTGATCCCCATGCTTTAAATGAAGAAGTATCTATTGTTTGTGAAAAACTAATAGAAAAATATAACTTGTTGAAAAAGAAGAGTCTAGGCATTAATAATGAAAATAAAAATTTGATTGCTAGACTTGATGTTGTTTTGCAAGAGAAAGAGGAGATTGCTAATGAAAGGGATTCATTAAAATCTCAACTTGGTCTTGCACTTAAAGAAAATGAGTTTTTGAAAAATAAAAATGATTGCCATGTTCTTTGAAGAAAAATGAAAACTTGTCTTCTAGAGTTGATTTTGTTTTAAAAGAGAATGTTGTTTTGAAAAACAAAATCATTTCTATTTCCAATGATTTAAATGTTTGCTTAGAGAAAAATATTGTTTTGCAAAATAAGATTGATTCTCATGTTTGCCATGCTAGGGTAGTTTCACCTAAATCACCCATTGCATGTTCCACTTCTTCTATGCTCGAAAATGATATAAATTTGTTAAAGAAGAAAATGGATTGTTTGGGCTCCACTATGAGCCAATGTGCCATGAACCACTCACGATTGGAAACCTTGGTTCGAAAGAAACAAGTTCCAACTTCTATGCATGCACACCCACCACGGCATACACATGCTCCTCACGGACACCATCTACACATGTATGCTCATGTGTACTCATGTACACATTGTGGACGTAAGGGCCACCTTGCTAAATTTTGTTATGATAGATTACATACTCCTAATTTAGCAAAGAATTTTGTTTGGGTTAGAGAAGGTACTAACCCCCATGGACCCAAGAAGATATGGGTACCAAAGACCACCCCTCCTATTGTTTTTGATGTAGGTGTGGGCTCTCACATGACGTGAGAGTGATGACACCTTGGAGTGGATGCGCTCCGGACGTAAAGGAAATCTATTGGATGCATCACTTTCAAGGGAAGAGTTGGTGGAGAGGACCACCAAGTTTTGGAGACAAGGAGAGTTGCTTCTTCGTTTTTTTGGTAACAATCTTTTACTCCCATTTATTGTTTACATGCTTTTAATATTCATTGTTTATAGCATATTTTTTTATTGTCTATGGATTAGTATGTTCATTCCATGTTTATTAGATCCTTGACATACATGTATAGTATTTGAGACACACATGCTTATTTGAATCATACTTAGTGTTCTCACTTTTGTTTAAGCTATAGTGTACATCATGAATCTAATACATGTGAATTTACATAGTAATCATGTTTTAGTTTATCATGATGACTTTTAGATTTGTTTTGATGCTTCATGTTTTGAATATATGTTTAAGTGTTAGTTTTCATTAAGACTAGTTATATACTTGTACATAGAGTGGGCTATAAATAAATCTATATATAGTTGGAATTGAATGCTTATTTGAACCCATTAGATGTGTTAGTATAGTCTAGTTTTGATGATTCATACATTTCAAACTTATATTCCATTTTTGGATTTGTTTTATGATTGTGTGTTTCACTTCATGTATATGTTTGTATTGCCAAACTTTAAGATATACATGTATACCCCTTGAGTCATTTGCCTTTCATGCAAATCTATATTTGGACTCAATTGTGTTTAGGGATATGTATGTATACTTCATGTTTGACAATTCATACATATACCTTGAAATGAAATTTGTTGTGATGAAAATTTAGTTTTTCATGTTTCATGTATTTATGTTTAACTTCATGTATATGTCCATCTAGTTCAAACTAATCTTATACATATACATCCTTTTGAGCCACGTGCCTTAATGCATATATTTTGTGGACTCGTTATGTTTTGGATATGTATGTATACTATAGTTTGTATTAGACATACATATGCCTTGAAGATTAGATAGTTTTGATGGAATTATGTTTTAAGGAATAATTGAGCTTAATGAAATATTTTCATGATTATGATCTTCACATATTATTTGTACACTCATATCTATTGCTCATGTTTTGTTTCTCATGAGTTATGCTTTATTGGTTAGAGTGATGATTATCATGTGAATTTCAATTTTGTTTTATTCCTTGCTTGAAGGATTTTGTGCTAGTTAACAAGTTTTCCATTTAACTAGTTGCGTTGTTCTTCATTTTGGTAGTGATTTTCAAACAAAACTACATTTTCAAATCTATCTTTGAAAACCCCTACCTTCTAAGGGCGTTAGGATGGGAGATCATGTTCATGTATGCCCTAAATTGAAAATCTTTAAAACTTAAATTATGATTGGGTGGTAGATAATATGATGTATACACTTGAACTTATTGTTATGTCAATTGGTATCATTGAGCTCTTTCAATTGGTATCATTTTGACCTTTTGTATACTCATATGTTTATTATGTATGTATGTATGCTTTGAATTCCAAGTATATCAATTTCTATTGGTATCTATTTTTCATACATATATATGTTTGTGTTTATGCTAGTGCTTGAGTTTCAATTTTGTTTAAATTGATTACTTTTAAATTGTTATCAAGACTATGCATGACTTTAGTTTGTTTTTCAAAAAGGGGGAGAACATTGTTTGCATTGTTTTGTTTGACAAAAAGGGGAGAAAGATTTTTACCCCTCATTTTATCTATGGTTTTGATTGTTTACCCCTTTGTTGATGATTGACAAAAAGGGGGAGAAGTATTTATGAAGTTTTATATGCATACTTATGTTTATATGCATATATTATGTTTTAATCTCAAGAATATTAAGTTTAATTGATTTATAGAGTTTGCTTTGTAATTGGTATCTAGAGCTTATTTTGTTTTGAATATTCCATTTGATATCTAGAACCATTTATTGTTTATGCATACGCATGTTTCATGTTTAACATTCATTGCATATATTTATTGTTTATCCCTATGCATGAGTTAAGGGGGAGCTTCCTTGAAGCTTATCTTTAATCCATGCATATATAACTCCATGAGTTTTGTCATCATCAAAAAGGGGGAGATTGTTGGCCCAAAGGCCTTCCACTCTAGTTTTGATGATGATCAACTCATGTAGTTATGTTTACTAATATTCTTGTGTTTCTAAGTTTCAGATCAATTAGCAGGATATTAGTTTTGGTGATTAGCTTCAACAAAGTGTTTGGAAGCTTATCATGGTGATTCCGGTGCCAAAGCTTAAAGATCATACCTTTGCACTCGGTGGATCGCGTTTGGGAGCAAGTCTACTTGAAGATGGAGTTCCTCAAGGAAGACTTAGGTATCCTAGTTTAGATTATGAGTTTTAGATCCATTTGTAAAGCTTAGTATAGTTGATATGCTCAAGTGCACAAACACACACGTTTTATGTTTTGATATTTGGTTTTCATGAATAGTTTGATCAAAACAAGTTTTCATGATTTATATGTATAGTAGATGTTTTCTATTTATACATACATGCTTAACTTATAGACAAACTTATTTTGACGTTTCTATTCATGTTTTGGAAAAATCAAAGTTTGATAAAAATACAAGTTTTGTTTATGATAAAATTGGCAAGACACAAAAATGAATTGATATGATTGATATATGTCTTGAAATTTTATCACAAGTTTGGTTATCAAAGTAAAATGATAAAACAAGTTTTAGAAAGACATGTTTTTAGAAAAACAGTTTTTATTGTGATTAAAACTATTTTTTAGATTTACTGTGAATTTATGGGATTTTTATTGAGTGAAAAGACCTATTTTCAAATCCCGTATCTGTGCAGTTTTGCACTGTGCCTGCCAGGCCAGTTCGGTCGACCGGACCGGTCGACCGCACCAAGTGGCCGGTCGACCGGGTCGGTCGACCGATGTGCACAGACGTGCACGCTGGCTACACATTGTAGTCGGTCGACCGGACCGGTCGACCGAGTTGAGAGTTCAACTCTCAGGATGTTTCGGTCGACCGGGCCGGTCGACCGCTTGTGCCCAATGGTCACTTTTCTGACCGTTGGCGGTCGACCGGGCCGGTCGACCGGTGGCCTGTCAGGCTGCCACATCAGCCTAACGGCTAGTTTTTCCTAGGGGCTATATATACCCCATTTCTCCATTGTTTTGGCTAAGATTTTTAGAGCTAAAAATTCCAGACTTTCTCTAGTGTTTAAAAGAGTTTTTAAAAGGATTTTAAGCCAAAAAGATTTCATCTTATTTGTTTTTGGGTTTTTGGAAAATCAAAGAGAACTAGGTTTTGGGATTTTGATTTGATCTTTTATTTCTATCATATACAAGAGATTTCCCAAGTAGTTTTTCTTTGTTGCTTGTTTCCAAAAACACTTAGTTTCCACACTTGAGCCATATCTTCTATCCTAAACTATTAGGATCTTTGTTTTGTGGAAAAAGAAAGAAAGAGAGAGTTTTGAGGTGTTGTTTGTAACCTCTAAATTGTACACCCTTATTCTTGTTGTATCCCTCTTCGGTAGAGGTGATCGGGTGATTGGTTTGTGAGCCTCTTAGGTAGAGGTGTTTGTTGTAGTTGGCTACGGGCCGTATCCCTCTTCGGTAGAGGTGGATTGTGGTTGTATAGCCTCGGTGGCTTTGTAAGGTTGAGAGAGGAGTTTGGTACTCCTATAGTGGATTGGAAAATCCTACACGGTGGTGTAGGCGGGGATGTAGAGCAAGGTGCTCGAACCTCGAAACAAATCTTGGTGTTTGCGTTTTGATCCATTGTCTCTCTAACTCTCTCTCTTATATTTGTGCAAAGCATCATATTCATATCATATCATATTTGCTTGTGTTGTGCATAATTCATATTGCCTTGCATTTATTTATATTGCTATTCATTCTTATATGCTTGGCTTGATTGTGTGTATTTTATATTGCTGGATTGCTTGTGTGTGTGTGCCTAACTTATACTCATCCAACAAGAGTTTCACATAGCACCTCAACCCATTTCAAGGGGAATCAAGGGGAGTTAGTCCAGAGCCTCGCAAGGGGAATTCGGCTACACTTGTTGTATTGTATTAGTTTGTGCATAATTTGCATTAGCTTCCGCATTTAGCGCACTTAGTTTGCATTGAGTTTCTTAAATTAGCAATTACACCTATTCACCCCCCTCTAGGTGTTTTTCAATTGGTATCAGAGCCAGTGCTCCTGATACTTAGGCTTAACATCCTAGGAGTGATCCATTTGCTTGCTAATCTCATTTGCATTTGTTTGTTTGCACATTCATATATAGTTTACCATGGACTTCATGACCCCTCCTAGCTTTGACCCTTCCAACATTGATGTTTGGAAGTATAGGATGTCCATGTACCTAAAGACCCTAGGTTTGCATGTCTTCCTTGCCGCCACCAAGAGATGTTATCTTGGTGATTGCAATCATATAGGGGCCAATGCACAAGCCCTAGAGGCCATTAGAAGCACTTTATCTAAAGATTATCTTTTATGTGTTTCTAACTTTGATTCCGCTTTTGTAGTGTGGAACAAATTAACAACCACCAACACCTCCAAGCTTCAAGTCCAAATCCAACAAGAAGAGGAATCTAGTGGAGAATCCGAACCTCAACAATGCTACATGGTCCAAGGGAATGACTCCCTTGAGGTACAATCGGAAACTCAACTAGATAGTAATGATTGTGCTAGTTCTTCAAATGATTTTGTTGATCCCCATGCTTTAAATGAAGAAGTATCTATTGTTTGTGAAAAACTAATAGAAAAATATAACTTGTTGAAAAAGAAGAGTCTAGGCATTAATAATGAAAATAAAAATTTGATTGCTAGACTTGATGTTGTTTTGCAAGAGAAAGAGGAGATTGCTAATGAAAGGGATTCATTAAAATCTCAACTTGGTCTTGCACTTAAAGAAAATGAGTTTTTGAAAAATAAAAATGATTGCCATGTTCTTTTGAAGAAAAATGAAAACTTGTCTTCTAGAGTTGATTTGTTTTAAAAGAGAATGTTGTTTTGAAAAACAAAATCATTTCTATTTCCAATGATTTAAATGTTTGCTTAGAGAAAAATATTGTTTTGCAAAATAAGATTGATTCTCATGTTGTTGCCATGCTAGGGAGTTTCACCTAAATCACCCATTGCATGTTCCACTTCTTCTATGCTCGAAAATGATATAAATTTGTTAAAGAAGAAAATGGATTGTTTGGGCTCCACTATGAGCCAATGTGCCATGAACCACTCACGATTGGAAACCTTGGTTCGAAAGAAACAAGTTCCAACTTCTATGCATGCACACCCACCACGGCATACACATGCTCCTCACGGACACCATCTACACATGTATGCTCATGTGTACTCATGTACACATTGTGGACGTAAGGGCCACCTTGCTAAATTTGTTATGATAGATTACATACTCCTAATTTAGCAAAGAATTTTGTTTGGGTTAGAGAAGGTACTAACCCCCATGGACCCAAGAAGATATGGGTACCAAAGACCACCCCTCCTATTGTTTTTGATGTAGGTGTGGGCTCTCACATGACGTGAGAGTGATGACACCTTGGAGTGGATGCGCTCCGGACGTAAAGGAAATCTATTGGATGCATCACTTTCAAGGGAAGAGTTGGTGGAGAGGACCACCAAGTTTTGGAGACAAGGAGAGTTGCTTCTTTTTTTTTTGGTAACAATCTTTTACTCCCATTTATTGTTTACATGCTTTTAATATTCATTGTTTATAGCATATTTTTTTATTGTCTATGGATTAGTATGTTCATTCCATGTTTATTAGATCCTTGACATACATGTATAGTATTTGAGACACACATGCTTATTGAATCATACTTAGTGTTCTCACTTTTGTTTAAGCTATAGTGTACATCATGAATCTAATACATGTGAATTTACATAGTAATCATGTTTTAGTTTTATCATGATGACTTTTAGATTTGTTTTGATGCTTCATGTTTTGAATATATGTTTAAGTGTTAGTTTTCATTAAGACTAGTTATATACTTGTACATAGAGTGGGCTATAAATAAATCTATATATAGTTGGAATTGAATGCTTATTTGAACCCATTAGATGTGTTAGTATAGTCTAGTTTTGATGATTCATACATTTCAAACTTATATTCCATTTTGGATTTGTTTTATGATTGTGTGTTTCACTTCATGTATATGTTTGTATTGCCAAACTTTAAGATATACATGTATACCCCTTGAGTCATTTGCCTTTCATGCAAATCTATATTTGGACTCAATTGTGTTTAGGGATATGTATGTATACTTCATGTTTGACAATTCATACATATACCTTGAAATGAAATTTGTTGTGATGAAAATTTAGTTTTCATGTTTCATGTATTTATGTTTAACTTCATGTATATGTCCATCTAGTTCAAACTAATCTTATACATATACATCCTTTTTGAGCCACGTGCCTTAATGCATATATTTGTGGACTCGTTATGTTTTGGATATGTATGTATACTATAGTTTGTATTAGACATACATATGCCTTGAAGATTAGATAGTTTTGATGGAATTATGTTTTAAGGAATAATTGAGCTTAATGAAATATTTTTCATGATTATGATCTTCACATATTATTTGTACACTCATATCTATTGCTCATGTTTTGTTTCTCATGAGTTATGCTTTATTGGTTAGAGTGATGATTATCATGTGAATTTCAATTTTGTTTTATTCTTGCTTGAAGGATTTTGTGCTAGTTAACAAGTTTTCCATTTAACTAGTTGCGTGTTCTTCATTTTGGTAGTGATTTTCAAACAAAACTACATTTTCAAATCTATCTTTGAAAACCCCTACCTTCTAAGGGCGGTAGGATGGGAGATCATGTTCATGTATGCCCTAAATTGAAAATCTTTAAAACTTAAATTATGATTGGGTGGTAGATAATATGATGTATACACTTGAACTTATTGTTATGTCAATTGGTATCATTGAACTCTTTCAATTGGTATCATTTGACCTTTTGTATACTCATATGTTTATTATGTATGTATGTATGCTTTGAATTCCAAGTATATCAATTCTATTGGTATCTATTTTTCATACATATATATGTTTGTGTTTATGCTAGTGCTTGAGTTTCAATTTTGTTTAAATTGATTACTTTTAAATTGTTATCAAGACTATGCATGACTTTAGTTTGTTTTTCAAAAAGGGGGAGAACATTGTTTGCATTGTTTTGTTTGACAAAAAGGGGAGAAAGATTTTTACCCCTCATTTTATCTATGGTTTGATTGTTTACCCCTTTGTTGATGATTGACAAAAAGGGGGAGAAGTATTTATGAAGTTTTATATGCATACTTATGTTTTATATGCATATATTATGTTTTAATCTCAAGAATATTAAGTTTAATTGATTTATAGAGTTTGCTTTGTAATTGGTATCTAGAGCTTATTTGTTTTGAATATTCCATTTGATATCTAGAACCATTTATTGTTTATGCATACGCATGTTTCATGTTTAACATTCATTGCATATATTTATTGTTTATCCCTATGCATGAGTTAAGGGGGAGCTTCCTTGAAGCTTATCTTTAATCCATGCATATATAACTCCATGAGTTTTGTCATCATCAAAAAGGGGGAGATTGGCCCAAAGGCCTTCCACTCTAGTTTTGATGATGATCAACTCATGTAGTTATGTTTACTAATATTCTGTGTTTCTAAGTTTCAGATCAATTAGCAGGATATTAGTTTTGGTGATTAGCTTCAACAAAGTGTTTGGAAGCTTATCATGGTGATTCCGGTGCCAAAGCTTAAAGATCATACCCTTTGCACTCGGTGGATCGCGTTTGGGAGCAAGTCTACTTGAAGATGGAGTTCCTCAAGGAAGACTTAGGTATCCTAGTTTAGATTATGAGTTTTAGATCCATTTGTAAAGCTTAGTATAGTTGATATGCTCAAGTGCACAAACACACACGTTTTATGTTTTGATATTTGGTTTTCATGAATAGTTTGATCAAAACAAGTTTTCATGATTTATATGTATAGTAGAGTTTTCTATTTATACATACATGCTTAACTTATAGACAAACTTATTTTGACGTTTCTATTCATGTTTGGAAAAATCAAAGTTTGATAAAAAATACAAGTTTTGTTTATGATAAAATTGGCAAGACACAAAAATGAATTGATATGATTGATATATGTCTTGAAATTTTTATCACAAGTTTGGTTATCAAAGTAAAATGATAAAACAAGTTTTAGAAAGACATGTTTTTAGAAAAACAGTTTTTTATTGTGATTAAAACTATTTTTTAGATTTACTGTGAATTTATGGGATTTTTATTGAGTGAAAAGACCTATTTTCAAATCCCGTATCTGTGCAGTTTTTGCACTGTGCCTGCCAGGCCAATTCGGTCGACGGACCGGTCGACCGCACCAAGTGGCCGGTCGACCGGGTCGGTCGACCGATGTGCACAGACGTGCACGCTGGCTACACATTGTAGTCGGTCGACCGGACCGGTCGACCGAGTTGAGAGTTCAACTCTCAGGATGTTTCGGTCGACCGGGCCGGTCGACCGCTTGTGCCCAACGGTCACTTTTCTGACCGTTGGCGGTCGACCGGGCCGGTCGACCGGTGGCCTGTCAGGCTGCCACATCAGCCTAACGGCTAGTTTTTCCTAGGGGCTATATATACCCCATTTCTCCATTGTTTTGGCTAAGATTTTTAGAGCTAAAAATTCCAGACTTTCTCTAGTGTTTAAAAGAGTTTTTAAAAGGGTTTAAGCCAAAAAGATTTCATCTTATTTGTTTTTGGGTTTTTGGAAAATCAAAGAGAACTAGGTTTTGGGATTTTGATTTGATCTTTTATTTCTATCATATACAAGAGATTTCCCAAGTAGTTTTTCTTTGTTGCTTGTTTCCAAAAACACTTAGTTTCCACACTTGAGCCATATCTTCTATCCTAAACTATTAGGATCTTTGTTTTGTGGAAAAAGAAAGAAAGAGAGAGTTTTGAGGTTGTTGTTTGTAACCTCTAAATTGTACACCCTTATTCTTGTTGTATCCCTCTTCGGTAGAGGTGATCGGGTGATTGGTTTGTGAGCCTCTTAGGTAGAGGTGTTTGTTGTAGTTGGCTACGGGCCGTATCCCTCTTCGGTAGAGGTGGATTGTGGTTGTATAGCCTCGGTGGCTTTGTAAGGTTGAGAGAGGAGTTTGGTACTCCTATAGGATTGGAAAATCCTACACGGTGGTGTAGGCGGGGATGTAGAGCAAGGTGCTCGAACCTCGAAACAAATCTTGGTGTTTGCGTTTTGATCCATTGTCTCTCTAACTCTCTCTCTTATATTTGTGCAAAGCATCATATTCATATCATATCATATTTGCTTGTGTTGTGCATAATTCATATTGCCTTGCATTTATTTATATTGCTATTCATTATATGCTTGGCTTGATTGTGTGTATTTTATATTGCTTGGATTGCTTGTGTGTGTGTGCCTAACTTATACTCATCCAACAAGAGTTTCACATAGCACCTCAACCCATTTCAAGGGGAATCAAGGGGAGTTAGTCCAGAGCCTCGCAAGGGGAATTCGGCTACACTTGTTGTATTGTATTAGTTTGTGCATAATTTGCATTAGCTTCCGCATTTAGCGCACTTAGTTTGCATTGAGTTTCTTAGATTAGCAATTACACCTATTCACCCCCCTCTAGGTGTTTTTCAATTGGTATCAGAGCCAGTGCTCCTGATACTTAGGCTTAACATCCTAGGAGTGATCCATTTGCTTGCTAATCTCATTTGCATTTGTTTGTTTGCACATTCATATATAGTTTACCATGGACTTCATGACCCCTCCTAGCTTTGACCCTTCCAACATTGATGTTTGGAAGTATAGGATGTCCATGTACCTAAAGACCCTAGGTTTGCATGTCTTCCTTGCCGCCACCAAGAGATGTTATCTTGGTGATTGCAATCATATAGGGGCCAATGCACAAGCCCTAGAGGCCATTAGAAGCACTTTATCTAAAGATTATCTTTTATGTGTTTCTAACTTTGATTCCGCTTTTGTAGTGTGGACAAAATTAACAACCACCAACACCTCCAAGCTTCAAGTCCAAATCCAACAAGAAGAGGAATCTAGTGGAGAATCCGAACCTCAACAATGCTACATGGTCCAAGAGAATGACTCCCTTGAGGTACAATCGGAAACTCAACTAGATAGTAATGATTGTGCTAGTTCTTCAAATGATTTTGTTGATCCCCATGCTTTAAATGAAGAAGTATCTATTGTTTGTGAAAAACTAATAGAAAAATATAACTTGTTGAAAAAGAAGAGTCTAGGCATAATAATGAAAATAAAAATTTGATTGCTAGACTTGATGTTGTTTTGCAAGAGAAAGAGGAGATTGCTAATGAAAGGGATTCATTAAAATCTCAACTTGGTCTTGCACTTAAAGAAAATGAGTTTTTTGAAAATAAAAATGATTGCCATGTTCTTTTGAAGAAAAATGAAAACTTGTCTTCTAGAGTTGATTTTGTTTTAAAAGAGAATGTTGTTTTGAAAAACAAAATCATTTCTATTTCCAATGATTTAAATGTTTGCTTAGAGAAAAATATTGTTTTGCAAAATAAGATTGATTCTCATGTTTGCCATGCTAGGGTAGTTTCACCTAAATCACCCATTGCATGTTCCACTTCTTTATGCTCGAAAATGATATAAATTTGTTAAAGAAGAAAATGGATTGTTTGGGCTCCACTATGAGCCAATGTGCCATGAACCACTCACGATTGGAAACCTTGGTTCGAAAGAAACAAGTTCCAACTTCTATGCATGCACACCCACCACGGCATACACATGCTCCTCACGGACACCATCTACACATGTATGCTCATGTCACTCATGTACACATTGTGGACGTAAGGGCCACCTTGCTAAATTTTGTTATGATAGATTACATACTCCTAATTTAGCAAAGAATTTTGTTTGGGTTAGAGAAGGTACTAACCCCCATGGACCCAAGAAGATATGGGTACCAAGACCACCCCTCCTATTGTTTTTGATGTAGGGTGTGGGCTCTCACATGACGTGAGAGTGATGACACCTTGGAGTGGATGCGCTCCGGACGTAAAGGAAATCTATTGGATGCATCACTTTCAAGGGAAGAGTTGGTGGAGAGGACCACCAAGTTTTGGAGACAAGGAGAGTTGCTTCTTCGTTTTTTTGGTAACAATCTTTTACTCCCATTTATTGTTTACATGCTTTAATATTCATTGTTTATAGCATATTTTTTTATTGTCTATGGATTAGTATGTTCATTCCATGTTTATTAGATCCTTGACATACATGTATAGTATTTGAGACACACATGCTTATTTGAATCATACTTAGTGTTCTCACTTTTGTTTAAGCTATAGTGTACATCATGAATCTAATACATGTGAATTTACATAGTAATCATGTTTTAGTTTTATCATGATGACTTTTAGATTTGTTTTGATGCTTCATGTTTTGAATATATGTTTAAGTGTTAGTTTTCATTAAGACTAGTTATATACTTGTACATAGAGTGGGCTATAAATAAATCTATATATAGTTGGAATTGAATGCTTATTTGAACCCATTAGATGTGTTAGTATAGTCTAGTTTTGATGATTCATACATTTCAAACTTATATTCCATTTTTGGATTTGTTTTATGATTGTGTGTTTCACTTCATGTATATGTTTGTATTGCCAAACTTTAAGATATACATGTATACCCCTTGAGTCATTTGCCTTTCATGCAAATCTATATTTGGACTCAATTGTGTTTAGGGATATGTATGTATACTTCATGTTTGACAATTCATACATATACCTTGAAATGAAATTTGTTGTGATGAAAATTTAGTTTTTCATGTTTCATGTATTTATGTTTAACTTCATGTATATGTCCATCTAGTTCAAACTAATCTTATACATATACATCCTTTTTGAGCCACGTGCCTTAATGCATATATTTTGTGGACTCGTTATGTTTTGGATATGTATGTATACTATAGTTTGTATTAGACATACATATGCCTTGAAGATTAGATAGTTTTGATGGAATTATGTTTTAAGGAATAATTGAGCTTAATGAAATATTTTCATGATTATGATCTTCACATATTATTTGTACACTCATATCTATTGCTCATGTTTTGTTTCTCATGAGTTATGCTTTATTGGTTAGAGTGATGATTATCATGTGAATTTCAATTTTGTTTTATTCTTGCTTGAAGGATTTTGTGCTAGTTAACAAGTTTTCCATTTAACTAGTTGCGTTGTTCTTCATTTTGGTAGTGATTTTCAAACAAAACTACATTTTCAAATCTATCTTTGAAAATCCCTACCTTCTAAGGGCGGTAGGATGGGAGATCATGTTCATGTATGCCCTAAATTGAAAATCTTTAAAACTTAAATTATGATTGGGTGGTAGATAATATGATGTATACACTTGAACTTATTGTTATGTCAATGGTATCATTGAACTCTTTCAATTGGTATCATTTTGACCTTTTGTATACTCATATGTTTATTATGTATGTATGTATGCTTTGAATTCCAAGTATATCAATTTCTATTGGTATCTATTTTTCATACATATATATGTTTGTGTTTATGCTAG
Source organism: Agave tequilana (assembly GCA_038442645.1). NCBI lineage: Eukaryota > Viridiplantae > Streptophyta > Magnoliopsida > Asparagales > Asparagaceae > Agave > Agave tequilana. Next base: position 18,979 of record JAVJIF010016841.1, on the reverse strand, counting down.
TGCTGAGTTTCAATTTTGTTTAAATTGATTACTTTTAAATTGTTATCAAGACTATGCATGACTTTAGTTTGTTTTTCAAAAAGGGGGAGAATATTGTTTGCATTGTTTTGTTTGACAAAAAGGGGAGAAAGATTTTTACCCTCATTTTATCTATGGTTTTGATTGTTTACCCCTTTGTTGATGATTGACAAAAAGGGGGAGAAGTATTTATGAAGTTTTATATGCATACTTATGTTTTATATGCATATATTATGTTTTAATCTCAAGAATATAAGTTTAATTGATTTATAGAGTTTGCTTTGTAATTGGTATCTAGAGCTTATTTTGTTTTGAATATTCCATTTGATATCTAGAACCATTTATTGTTTATGCATACGCATGTTTCATGTTTAACATTCATTGCATATATTTATTGTTTATCCCTATGCATGAGTTAAGGGGGAGCTTCCTTGAAGCTTATCTTTAATCCATGCATATATAACTCCATGAGTTTTGTCATCATCAAAAAGGGGGAGATTGTTGGCCCAAGGCCTTCCACTCTAGTTTTGATGATGATCAACTCATGTAGTTATGTTTACTAATATTCTTGTGTTTCTAAGTTTCAGATCAATTAGCAGGATATTAGTTTTGGTGATTAGCTTCAACAAAGTGTTTGGAAGCTTATCATGGTGATTCGGTGCCAAAGCTTAAAGATCATACCCTTTGCACTCGGTGGATCGCGTTTGGGAGCAAGTCTACTTGAAGATGGAGTTCCTCAAGGAAGACTTAGGTATCCTAGTTTAGATTATGAGTTTTAGATCCATTTGTAAAGCTTAGTATAGTTGATATGCTCAAGTGCACAAACACACACGTTTTATGTTTTGATATTTGGTTTTCATGAATAGTTTGATCAAAACAAGTTTTCATGATTTATATGTATAGTAGATGTTTTCTATTTATACATACATGCTTAACTTATAGACAAACTTATTTTGACGTTTCTATTCATGTTTTGGAAAAATCAAAGTTTGATAAAAATACAAGTTTGTTTATGATAAAATTGGCAAGACACAAAAATGAATTGATATGATTGATATATGTCTTGAAATTTTTATCACAAGTTTGGTTATCAAAGTAAAATGATAAAACAAGTTTTAGAAAGACATGTTTTTAGAAAAACAGTTTTTATTGTGATTAAAACTATTTTTTAGATTACTGTGAATTTATGGGATTTTTATTGAGTGAAAAGACCTATTTTCAAATCCCGTATCTGTGCAGTTTTGCACTGTGCCTGCCAGGCCAATTCGGTCGACCGGACCGGTCGACCGCACCAAGTGGCCGGTCGACCGGGTCGGTCGACCGATGTGCACAGACGTGCACGCTGGCTACACATTGTAGTCGGTCGACCGGACCGGTCGACCGAGTTGAGAGTTCAACTCTCAGGATGTTTCGGTCGACCGGGCGGTCGACCGCTTGTGCCCAACGGTCACTTTTCTGACCGTTGGCGGTCGACCGGGCCGGTCGACCGGTGGCCTGTCAGGCTGCCACATCAGCCTAACGGCTAGTTTTTCCTAGGGGCTATATATACCCATTTCTCCATTGTTTTGGCTAAGATTTTTAGAGCTAAAAATTCCAGACTTTCTCTAGTGTTTAAAAGATTTTTAAAAAGGGTTTTAAGCCAAAAAGATTTCATCTTATTTGTTTGGGTTTTGGAAAATCAAAGAGAACTAGGTTTTGGGATTTTGATTTGATCTTTTATTTCTATCATATACAAGAGATTTCCCAAGTAGTTTTTCTTTGTTGCTTGTTTCCAAAAACACTTAGTTCCACACTTGAGCCATATCTTCTATCCTAAACTATTAGGATCTTTGTTTTGTGGAAAAAGAAAGAAAGAGAGAGTTTGAGGTTGTTGTTTGTAACCTCTAAGTTGTACACCCTTATTCTTGTTGTATCCCTCTTCGGTAGAGGTGATCGGGTGATTGGTTTGTGAGCCTCTTAGGTAGAGGTGTTTGTTGTAGTTGGCTACGGGCCGTATCCCTCTTCGGTTTAGCCTCGGTGGCTTTGTAAGGTTGAGAGAGGAGTTTGGTACTCCTATAGTGGATTGGGAAATCCTACACGGTGGTGTAGGCGGGGATGTAGAGCAAGGTGCTCGAACCTCGAAACAAATCTTGGTGTTTGCGTTTTGATCCATTGTCTCTCTAACTCTCTCTCTTATATTTGTGCAAAGCATCATATTCATATCATATCATATTTGCTTGTGTTGTGCATAATTCATATTGCCTTGCATTTATTTATATTGCTATTCATTCTTATATGCTTGGCTTGATTGTGTGTATTTATATTGCTTGGATTGCTTGTGTGTGTGTGCCTAACTTATACTCATCCAACAAGAGCTTCACATAGCACCTCAACCCATTTCAAGGGGAATCAAGGGGAGTTAGTCCAGAGCCTCGCAAGGGGAATTCGGCTACACTTGTTGTATTGTATTAGTTTGTGCATAATTTGCATTAGCTTCCGCATTTAGCGCACTTAGTTTGCATTGAGTTTCTTAGATTAGCAATTACACCTATTCACCCCCCCTCTAGGTGTTTTTCACACTTGTCAATTCACAACATCACCCACCGAGGACCAAGCTTATCATGTGGAGCGGCTGACCAGCTGTAGCTCTCTTCCTATCTAGTTTCTATTGATAGGCTCGCGGGATTTCTCTTGTAGTTCATGAGCATCCTTTTGTATTGTTCATATGTGTATATCATCCTTTTGCGCCTCTGGATATTGCAATATATCTGTAATATTATACCACGTCCCGTGATAAGTTTATAATTGTACTCTTTTTGTTGGAATGTATAAAACACCACGTACTCTCATACTCTGATTCCTACCTGTATTGATGTTTATCTATATATGTGAGTATTTATGTCCTGCATATATACGTTGCAGTAGTGTCTCCATACCTATGAGAACAGGGCGTTACAGGGTGGTATCAGAGCCAGCTCTCACATCCTCAGTACAACCAGTCGGCAGATTGATGTGATATTAATTTGCAACTGAAATGCATGAGTCTCGATTATACAATCCAACTGCAAAATAAAACGATTATACAATCCAACTGCAAAATAAAAAGTTATATATTCCCTCTTGATCGTCTTCTATTGATCCTGAATCCCTTCATCTTTTCACTTTCTAGCCCCCGTCGTCTTTATACCAACTTAAGATATGGAAAACAAGAAATATAGTGGCAAGTAAGATGTGGTCCACTCTCACCCGGTTCTAGCACTCTTTGATTTCAGTACATCACATTGTTCTATTATATGTATGGACATTCCATGGGGATTAGTATAGAAATAGAGTAGTCATCACTAATATAATCAGATAAACTATACCACTACACAAGGAACGTAAGTATGAAATGAATTTCCGGATTCAGGACTTCTTGCAGACGAGTTATAGCATTTTCTATTTATATTATTCTAGGAATGACCCTACATCTAAAGCACCATATTGAATAGCATCAACAAAGGTTACTGAATATTATGTATCGACCATAAAGAACCGAAAAAGGTTACTATAACAAGTATCTATTGCCTTGAATTGACGATCTCTTCGACCAACTTTACAAAGCTCGGGTATTTTCTAAATATTTAATCTCCAGTTGGGTTATCATCCAGAAAAACAACATTCAAAACTTGTTATCAGGTCTTATTTATTTATTTATTTATTTACGATCAGTTTCATCATGTTTTCTTTATTTGTGATATTTTGTTCTACTCCTAGAGTGATAGTAAAACATGCAGAACATCTGAGAATTGTATTACAGACTCTTCATCAAGAACAGCTCCACTCCTAATAGACTAAATATGAGTTTTGGATAGATAGTATCATATGTGTTGGGTCTTTTCCAAAAAAAAAAAGTAACCACCGTCGACTCTAGCAATATTCAGGTAGTGAAAGTTTGACCTATTCCAAAGTCAGCGACAGAAATCAAAAAGCTTGGCCTAGCCAGATATTACAGAATACTTAAACATGACTTTTTCTAATATTGCAACACCACTAACAAAGCTCACCAGAAACGTGAGATCATATTTCTATGAATTTCGTTATTATGGATTTCGTCACAGCTATGCCTCGCAGTCTAAAAGATATAATACACACGAGTGATTATTGATCATCTCGCCAAGTCAGCTCATTTTATGTTATTCAGGATGGGTCAGTCTACAGAAGTTTTGGCAGATAAGTATAGAGACAGATAGTTTGATTGCACGGGATTCCAGTTAGTATTATGTCGACAGAGACACAAGCTTCAGATCGCAATTCTGTGACAGTCTTCAGGAGAGTTGGAGACTCGACTTAAATTCAAATACATCTTATCATTCTTAGACAGACAGGTAGTCCGAATGGACCACACTTATTCTTGTAAATATGTTACGAACCTATATATAGAGTTTAAAGGATTGTGGGAAGGTTATCTTCGTCTGACAGAATCTCTCATAACAGATATCAGGCGAGTATTAATATGGCACGTCTGAAGCTTTATACAGGAGATTTCTAGGTTCTGAGTTTATTGCTCAGTTTATTTGTAAGCATTACCTCTATTATTCAAATCTTAATTGGTATAATCCTCATCCTTATCTTTTCTGTGTTAAACTCCCCTTATCAAAATTTTGAGGACGAAATTTTTGTGAGGTGCGTAAACTGTAACACCCTATCCCCGAATACATACTCAGATACGTGTCCCAATTTTTTGATCATATTTTCCTATTTTTCTCCATATTTATTTTTATTTTCTGATTATTTATACTATTATTTGGTATCAGACCAAGATTTTTGGACTTAGAGTCAGCCCGAGTCCGAACACAGGACCCGATCTCAAGTATTACTTGATTTGATCTTTCTAATAGGCAGGTTAGACTAGTTTCAGTTTCAAATATTGATTTTCAATTTTTTGGATTTTTCAGAATTTTTTGAAATTTTTGAATTATTTTGCAAAATCTCCTAAAATAGGTGTTCACCAGTATCATCGATCAAATCTCAAATTTTTAATTTGCAAAGGAGGTTGAATTTCTTGAATTTAATTTTACCATATTCCTCAGTGTAATATTTTCTATTTTAGAGAATTTTTGGGATTTTTTCTGAGTTTGTCAAAATTTTACCAAATAAAATAATATTTCTGTTTTCCCGAATTCGGAGTTTTGACCCAGGTATTTTACTTTTCTTTTCTCTTTTCTTTTCTTTTCCTTTTCCTTTTCCTTCTTTTCTTTATTCTTTTCTTTTCTTCTTTTTCCTTCCACCACCTTCCACAAACTTCTGCCACCTTCTACTCTCTTCCACCACCTTCTCTCCTCTTCTTTTCTTTTCCTTCTTTCTTTTTCCTCTCCCTCTCTTCTCTTCAGTCAATGCAGGGCTCCCCCTCTCTCCTCTTATCTCTCTCTTTCCCCTCTTAAATTTCTCTCCATCTCTCTAATTCTCTCTCATCCTCTAATCTCACTCTCCTTCACTCTTTTCTCTCACTCCCCCTCCATCAAGTGGCCATTCATCACTCTTCGTCGCCCTCCTCCCACCTCCAGTGACCTAGGCTGGTTGCCCCATGTCGGCGGTGGTCAAACCCGGCCACACCAGCTCCCACTTTCCCTCTCTTTCATCTCCTTCCTCTACCTCTTTCAACTTCTCCTACAACCATCAAAACCCAGTGCTATCTTCTTCAGTTCCCACAATCCCACCACCACAACCACCAATTTCACCACCTCAAGCTACCACTATCATTACCTTCATCATCTCCATCTACAATTTCACTGTCACCCTCAAATCTACCTTCTTACCATCTTCTCCAACCTTCTCCACCTTCAAATTTACCTCCAATCACCACCCACATCCACCACCGCCACCAAATTCCACACCCATACTACATCACCACCACCATCAAGACCCCTCTCGTTCCTCCATTTCCCCCATTTCTCTACCGTCATCAAATTCCTCCATCTTCTTCAAAATCTTCTCTACCAAAATCAAACACCACCACCACCATCAAGACCACCTCCCTTCCTCCCTCTCCCCCAATTTCTCCACCATCATCAAATTCCTCCATCTTCTTCAAAATCTTCTCCACCAAAATCACAAACACACTACCACCATTTACAACACCACACACTCCTTCACACCTTCCCTCCTCTTCTCCCCTGGTCGGCCAGCATCGCCTTGTGGTCAGCCGGTGTCGCCAAGTGGCCGGCCCTGGGCCCACTTGGCTGTGAACCCCACGGTCAGTCCAAGTCGTGCATGGGCTACCCCCCCCCCCATTCTCGTCTCTTTAGTTCTCTTCCTCTCTCTTACTAATAGGGTGCACGTGCGTGTGTTTTTAGGATTTTGCGGTGAGTTTTGTGGTTTTTTGCGAGTAATTCTCTCTTTATCTGTGTTACTCCGCTTCGACGGGTGTATTTGTATTTCTGAGACTTTATTTGTATATTGTGGACTGTATATTTGTATCTATGTAGACTGATGTATTTATATCAGTGACGAATGCTTGTAATAACATAGTTTAATACATGTACATGTATACTGCTTGTGATACTACTCTATTACTGTGTTTGGCTGAACCCTCATGGTCGTTAGCCTTCGGGCTCAGCCTCCGGGCTTAACCACTTGCGGTTCTTTTTCTCTGCCCGGTAGGCGAGCTTAGAGCTCAGCATTTTACCGCAAAACTCGCTCGAGCATTGCTACATCGCGGCGTTAGCAGAGTGTTCATACACCGCTTCGTCACGTGCGATTGGCTTCGCCACATGCGTGTAACGTCTATCTTTACTCGCTAGCTTGACTCCAGCTTCGGACTCAACCTCTGGGCTTAAACCTTCTGGGTTTTGTTAGCTTCACGGGGAGCCTAGCTCCACTGTGTGCTACGAGCTGAGTTTATTGCCTAGTCTCATCACGCACGGCTTAACTATTCTCCCGCCTTGCTCAGCCTCCGGACTTAACCGCTCTTCGGTTCCATTATTTAGCCTTCGGGCTTAACCTCCGGGTTTTTATATAGCTCCGTCAGGAGGCGAGCTTAGCGCTCAGTGCTTTACGGCTAACTCGCCGAGCATCACTTCGTCGCGTGCATAGCCGGCCATTCATATGCCGCTTTGCCACGTGCGTTTTGCTTTGGCACCGAGCGTAGCTTCATCACGTGTTAGCAGAGCGTTCATATGCCACTCATCATATGTGTTTAGCTTTACCGTGAGTGTGGCTTCATCATGAGCATTAGCTGGACGTTCATATGTCACTTCGTCACGAGCGATAGCCTCGCCGAGAGCCCAACGTTTAGAGCTACACGCTAACTCCGCCAGGAGCCAGGGCGCAAATGTTGACATAGCCTCGCTTTGCTCTAGCTTGACCAGCCCCGCTTGGATAATTAAATATTTAACTATTATTCTTTTTATGATAATTGTGAAGAGTTTGAAATCTTTACTTATACATTTTTCCAAAAACTGTATTATTTTTTGGTATTCATATCGGTTTTCTGTATCTACACCATTTTCCCGGTGTTGTATTACCCAACAGTTTCATATCTGCTATGCTAATCATTTGCCATATTGATCATCTGACACTGACATGTTATCACATGACACCTGTATGCTTAACACTTGACTTATGATTATCAAATTACAGGAATACAATAATCATATCATGTCATACCCATGTACTCCGTACCCCTGTACTCTTGTACTCATGTTACTCCTGTATCATGCTCCTGCTCATTCCTATAATCTGATAATTATATATATAATCAGTATAAAAAGGACACTTACACCGGGCCAGGAGAACTGATGGACTTCAATCTGTGATTGTGTTTACAGGGAATATGTGCAACTAAATTTTTGGTTTACCTGTGGGCCTACAAGTGTTCTGTGTATGTGCTAGCACCCAGATTACTACCCTTCCAGGGCATACAGTAAGACTCTGCCCCTTCCTATGCCTTGCGGTAGGTTCCGCACACCAGTGACAGAACATCCTGCATGGTCTCGGGTACGCACAGGACCCAGTGTAAACATAATCATTAGTTTCCTCATCAGTTTCCAATAACACCTCGACTTACTCATATATGGATGTATGTGGGTTGGAACGTATGCCAGGACACATACCTAGATATTGGGACAGTCGAGTAATAATAATAAAATAATTGAAATCACCTAGAGGGGGGTGAATAGGTGATAATGCTAATCAATGCACAATTAAAATTTATGATGCAACAATCAACCAAAATAAGACTAGAAGCCGAATACCCGTGAAGGGCTCTGAACTCCTTCCTCGTGATTCCTCTTGATAAGAGTTAGAGGTGCGCAATGCAATCTTATTGTATGAGTATTGATTGACAATATGAATATGCAACAAGTGAATAAAGCAATGAATGAATATAGAGCAAGCAAGTAATTAAAGCAAATAATTGAAGTAAGAATATAATGCAAGAGATAAGAGCAAGTAAACCAAACGCAAACACGAGAATTTTTCAGATGTTCGAGCACCAAGCTCTACGTCCCAGCCTTCACCCAGAAGGATTTCAAACCACTATAACTTCACAAAGATTACAATCACACCGGAGTACAAACTCCAAATCTCGAATACAAGTATTTCTTGGTGATCAAAAGACCACAAACTCTCTTTTGCAAACGCCTCTTTCCCTTACAAGAACCCTGTAGAACAATGGTTAGAATTGAAGCTCAAGTAATGTAAGTGGAAAAAGAAAATAAATTTGAGAGAGAGTTAGGAATAAAAACTCAGAGATAAGAAAGCTTTTCAGCACAAAACCAAGACCAAACTCGAAGGCCAAGCCAAACTACTTTGAGGCTATTTGAAAACTTTGAATGCAATATTGATTGTTGTGAATCCTATAACTCACCCCTATTTATAGGTATAGAGACGAGTTTAAAGGGATACAAAACTATAATATATAGTAATTAGTTTGAAGTATTTGACCCATAAAATACTCCCCTAAAATATCCCGTTTAGAAACGAAAAAGAATCAATTAAACGTGTTTTAAAAAAACTAGCCGTTATGGCAGAAAACCCACAACGGTCGACCGGCCGGTTCGATCGGGTTTCAATAAAAAGAGTCATTGCGGCCCACGGTCGACCGCCCGGTCGACCGCAACAAACAGAGAGTAAAGGGTCCGGTCGACCGTCGGTCGACCGGGAGACGTGCACACATGCACGCACCCAAACGGTCAGATTCCCGGTCGACCGGTCGGTCGAACGATTTGACCTGACATAGAGTCGGTCGACCGGTCGGTCGACGGCTCAGTCAAAAACTTGAATTTTGAAAAGGATTTTGAAGAGTTTAAGATAGTTTTGAAAATAGTTTTGATATAACTAGGTATAATACATAAAATGGAGTTTGTAAGTAATAACTTTATTTAAAAATATTTTGTATATATTTATAGAAAAATTATTTGAAAAACCATGTGCGCAAAAGCTTGTGTATAGGAACATGAGCTTCAACCTATCCATTACTCTTTAACAAAACTATAAAATTAAAAACAAGACTAATGAAGTCTCTTGAGCCAAACTGAAGTCTTAAGTCATCCAATGCCTTGCTAGAGCCTTCTCTTCTATGGACATTCCCTCTTGTGTCTTTTCCTTATTTGCTTCATGAACCAGAAAGTCTTGCAAAAGCTAAACAATGGCCTTCAAAATAGTACTAACCTGAAACTTCATCTTAAACAACTTATTAGTACCATATATCTCCTAAGTGTTTTGTTATCATCAAAACTCTAAACAAATGGAGAGTATAACCTCTTGGCAACAATCTCCTCCTTTTTGATGATGACAAAACAAATAGCTATATAACAAGATAAAAGAGAGGTGAAAACTCCCCCTCAAATTATGCTATATAAAAAAAAAACAATTTGAATTGCAATCAAAAACCATGAGACTAAAAAATCATGAGACATAAAACACACACTTGAGAAACACAAAACCATATATAACTTATTTTGCAAACTAACTTGTAGAACTCATATACAAGAATTCATAAAAACACACACACTTTTGCAAAAGCCAAAACCATACTCTATTATACTTCTCCCCCTTTTTGTCATACATCAAAAAGGGATAAGAAACAAGAAAAAAAGTCTATTCAATAACACAAACATTAAGTTCACCACATATAAGGAAAATCTATTAAAATCAAGTGGTTTAGTGAAAATATCGGCAAGTTGCAAACGAAGAAACATAATCAATCTCTATATCACCTTTCTCAATGATCTCTAAGAAAAAGTGATATCTAATCTCAATGTGCTTGGTCTACTATGTATATTTGCATTCTTAGTCATATGAATAGTACTAATATTATCACAAAATATTTTTATATGGTCATAATGCAAATCATAATCAAGGAGAGTATGTTTCTCCAAAGGACTTGTGCACAACAAGCCCCCGCCGCAACCTACTCCGCCTCGGCGATTGAGAGGGCTACCGAATTTTGTTTCTTAGAGGACCATGAAACAAGACAATTACCAAGAAATTGACATGTCCCACTAGTACTCTTTCTTTCACTCTACAACCCGCATAGTCGGCATCCGAATAACTCGTGAAGGGCTCTGAACTCCTTCCTCGTGATTCCTCTTGACAAGAGTTAGAGGTGCGCAATGCATCTTGTTGTATGAGTATTTGATTGACAATATGAATATGCAACAAGTGAATAAAGCAATGAATGAATATAAAGCAAAGCAAGTAATTAAGCAAATAATTGAAGCAAGAATATAATGCAAGAGATAAGAGCAAGTAACCAAACGCAAACACCGAGAATTTTTCCGATGTCGAACACCCACGCTCTACGTCCCCGCCCTCACCCGGAAGGATTTCTAACCACTATAACTTCACAAAGAGTTACAATCACACCGGAGTACCAACTCCACAATCTCGAATACAGTATTTCTCGGTGATCAAAAGACCACAAAACTCTCTTTTGCAAAAGCCTCTTTCCCTTGCAAGAACACCATAGAACAATGGTTAGAATTGAAGCTCAAGTAATGTAAGTGGAAAAAGAAAATAAATTGGAGAGAGTTTAGGAATAAAAACTTCAGAGATGAGAAAGCTTTTTCAGCACAAAAACCAAGAACCAAACTCTTTTGAAGGCTTTTGAAAACTTTGAATATTTTAAATGCTTGTTGTGAATCCATAACCCTAATCACCCCTATTTATAGGATAGAGCTAGGGTTTAAAGGGTAAACTCATATAATAGTAATTAGGAAGTATTTGACCCATAAAATATCCCCTAAATTCGTTTAGAAACGAAAAAGAATCAATTAAAACGTGTTTAAAAAAACTAGCTGTTATGGCAGAAAACCCACTAACGGTCGACCGGACCGTCGACCGGTTTCAAATAAAAAGAGCCATTGCGGCCCTACGTCGACCGCCCCGATCGACCGCAACAAGCAGAGAGTAACTTGATTCCAGTCGGTCGACCGTCCGGTCGACCGTAGGGTACCGGTCGACCGGGAGACGTGCACACATGCCACGCACCCAAAAGGTCAGATTCCGGTCGACAGTCGGTCGACCGATCTGACCTGACATAGAGTCGGTCGACCGGCTCAGGTCAAAACTTGAATTTTGAAAAGGATTTTGAAGAGTTTAAGATAGTTTTTGAAAATAGTTTTGACATAAACTAGGTATAATACATAAAATGGAGTTTGTAAGTAATAAACTTTATTTAAAATATTTTGTAATATATTTATAAGAAAAATTATTTGAAAAACCATGTGCGCAAAAACTTGTGTATAGGAACATGAGCTTCAACCTATCCAGTACTCTTTAACAAACTATAAAACTAAAAACAAGACTAATGAAGTCTCTGAGCCATCCAATGCCTTGCTAGAGCCTTCTCTTTTATGGACATTCCCTCTTGGTCTTTTTCCTTATTTGCTTCATGAACAAGAAAGTCTTGCAAAAGCTAAACAATGGCCTTCAAAAATAGTACTAACCTGAAACTTCATCTTAAGCAACTTATTAGTACCATATAGCTCCTAAGTGTTTTGTTATCATCAAAACTCTAAACAAATGGAGAGTATAACTCTTGGGCCAACAATAATAAGATTAGAGATATATGATTTGTTTGTGTTTTATCGGGTTTTTATCAGTTTTATGTTGTTTTCTTAGTCTAGGGGCAGCTTGGGTTGTATGAACTCAAGTTATGGTGACGTGAGATATCAGGGGGGTGTGTGTGTGTGTGTGTGTGTATGAAGATTTTCTTGTTTTGGATTATTTCTTCGACGTACTAATCTCAAGAATCTATAATCTGAGCTACAATTGATTTTTCCACATTTGTTTCACTTAATGCCTCATTGTCTGCTTATGTATACCTATGCTCACGACACGATTTTCGATACATGCTTTTCAATTAGGATTTATCGGTACATGTGTGCTTGTTTGTGCATGAACTTGGCATTCATTTTACCACTCAGTGGGTAGCCTGTCTGACTCCCCTGGACTTGCATGTCTAGATTTTAGAGTTCGGACTGAAGTGGAGCCCCGCCGAGGACCAAGCTTACCTTGTGAAGCAGGCTGACCAGCTGTAGATCCTCCTATTCCAGTTCCTTTTGATGGCTCGCGAGATTTCTTCTGTTGCTCGTGAGCATCCTTTTGTACTGGTCAATATATGTATATCATACTTTTGCGCCTCTGGATATGTAATATTATATCACATCTCATGATAACTTTGTAATTGTACTTTTTTGTTGGAATGTATAATACACTACATACTTTAATACTCTGATTCCTGCCCGTACTGATGCTAAGTGTATATATGTGAAGGTATTTCCGCCCTGCGTATATACGTCACAGTACGTCTTCGTACCTGTGAGATTGGGGCGTTACAATGCGTCTATACACTCCAAGACGGATGTGCCCCCCGTGGAAGTGTTGTGTCGCATACTTGCCTACGGGCCTTTCTCGGCAGTCCTACGAAAACTGAAATCCTCCGTTGCGAGTTCCGCTCGGAAGACCAGGCTCTATTGCAGGGATTTTCCTTTCTCAGAGGCCCGACTTCGCAGCTTCTTGATAGAATGTGCCCCCTGTCGGAAGCAAATGCGAATTTAACTCCATTGTAGGGATTTCCCCCTCTCGGAGGTTCAGTCCATAGCTGGGATTTCCCCACTAGGAGATACCGCTATGAGATAAGCAATCACTCGAGAACTAACGCCAAACAAGTTACATCTCAGAGTTAAAGCAAATTTCACTAAGCAGATATCCAATTCCAAACAAAACAATCGCAAAGCAAAGCAGACAAGATCTAAACAAACACGTTCATTTCAAAAATGTATTGTTTATTGTAAAAATTCTGATTACATCCATTCAACCACATACTCGGTACATCTAATAAGAGTGACACGGAGTCTATCACATATTTGTTTTTGCTCCTTTTTTTGAAAAAAATACAGATAATCTAATCCTGACTCAGACTCGCCAAGCTCCTGATACTGAAGCAACACAGAGATCCACCACTCAGGGGACGTTTAGTGCAGGCGCGATCCTATTGTTCACGCACCTTTTACAGATCCCGAGGGAAGCCCAGGGAGGTTTCTTCGCCAAAATAGGATATTCCTAAATGAAGAACCATCTCCCTCCCCACGACAGAGCATGCCTCCAAGGTAGCCAGACGATCCCATCCAGGACATGCAAGAACATGATGATACCACATCACGGACCCTCCATCCTGAACAAGTGGCCAGAAGCCTCAAAAGCATGGACACACCTTATCATCCTAGGTCATCCACCCGTGTTCCATTCTCAGTCCTCGCCTTATATTGTATCAGGATGATGACTTTCCATCTTATGTTGTATCGGGATATGCCCTTAAGTTCAATTCGTGCAAGTGTGTAATATAGACAAGAAATGAACCAAAAAGTGAGTAAATCACCCACTTGTTATCCTAACAATATACAATGCGATATGTACACCTCAGTCCAGTTCACAACAACAGAAGAATAAATACAGATATTGGAATTGAAATCGACACGTGCCTAGATGCAAATGTCTAAACTATTTTAAAACATCCAATACCGTATTTTAGTTTTAATTATTTCAGTGCACAGGTAATATAAACAGAAAATTAGCATAATACACATATATATGCAAATACAGAATACCCTGCAACAAAAAATGGAGACCAAAGCCCAGAAAAATGTCGCGTTTCTGCGGCCAAAAAGGCCTTGCCATGGGAAAACAGTGGGTAATACTCCCTGCTTTCTTGAGTAGGGAAAAATAGGAAAGTGGACTTTTGCAGTTGTTAGATTCTTAAAAATTTTTACCTGTACCCAGAAACAAAGAAGAAAAGTTAAAAAAAACGTGAAATCAAACCATTTCCATCCCCGACAATAGCTCCAAAATTTGATCGCAGTAAACATGCACGAAAAGTGTCATTTTAAAATCAAAAAATTAAAGTGTGTGTGCTTTGGCTTCTCGATACTTCCGTTATAATATAGAGGCTAAACGGGTTGAATCCACAAAGATGGGAGACGATATAAGCTTTAACGGTATGTTTACATGTGTGTTAACGGTTCCTCTATATTTTAAAGAATCAAAAGAAAAGAAAACAAAGAATAAAAGAGAAGAGTTACGGTGAAAACAAAAATAGAAAATATTGAAGAGAAGGTATTTATAATTTTGGATTATTTCTAAAATAAAGTAAAAATAGAAAACTCATGGTACTAACTACTAATGGCTCCACCAATATGCTAACCTCTTAGTGATAGTTGCCTCACATGTATCCTTGGCCATCACTAATCCTTGGTTCAAGAGCTTTTCAAAGCATGACCCATAAGATCACTCATTACATCCAAACTCAAATAAACAAGTGTAAGCTACACTTAAACCATCAAAACTACACTAAAGCGAGCATAGAATAAAGTAATGTTAGCTTGTTAGAGAGTTAGATGTTAGAGTATTAGAACCCATCATCATGAGCCATCAATAGCTCTTGTAAGAGCAAGGCCAAGTAGAGACTAATAGATTCTCGTGGATTATCAAGTAAGGAATTAGTAAGTTAGTGGTTAGTAGTTAGATGCCATGAGAGAAAAAGTTAAGCATGTAAAATGTTAGAGAGAGAAAACAAATAGAGATAAGAGAGAACCTTTCATAAAGTGTCACCCTCCATTACAAGAACTCTAACTTTCATCCTAAGAATCACTCTCTTCACTTTTACAAGATCTAAATAAAAGAAAAAATATTAAAAATAAAAATATAAAAAAGAAGAAGAAGAACTAATCTACATTAAAGAAGAAAAAAAACTATCCTAAAAATCTTCCTCTTCTTTTACTGTTGAACCAGGGATATTTATAGCCAAAGGGATCTTGGGGGTCAAGACGGGGCCCACACGTCAAAATTCGCGCGTGGCTCCTCCATGTTGCCGCGAAAGCGCGGCTGTACAGGCGTCGCGCGCGCGGCGCCGAAGGTGCAGCTTTCTGCTGCACACTGGTACTGTACAGCTTGTCGGTTTCTTGAAATCTACTACCAGAATTAGCAGATAAGGCTTCAAAAGTCTTAGGCTACTCCTAGGCTCTAAAATTTCCTAATTAAATGAGAGTTTGGGGCTTCTTCTCCACTTTATGC
Source organism: Agave tequilana (assembly GCA_038442645.1). Classification (NCBI taxonomy): domain Eukaryota; kingdom Viridiplantae; phylum Streptophyta; class Magnoliopsida; order Asparagales; family Asparagaceae; genus Agave; species Agave tequilana. Next base: position 3,427 of record JAVJIF010016841.1, on the reverse strand, counting down.
CATGGACCTAGAAACACACAAAAAAGTCATTATTAACAGACTTTTTTCAGAATAATTGTGAATATGTGACATGAAATATGCATATTTAGAAACTAATCACACCCCACTTATCTTTTGTTCGTTCCCAAGCAAAAACAGAAAAAATAAAAAAAATTATTACACCACTTTCACATGTGATGTGATTATACTGAGCGTGTGCAACAAGCCGTTAAACCTTTAGGTTTCCCCAGAGGAGGAGTTTTGTCTCTTGAGAGTTTTCAGTGGATTACACCCACAAAATCCATAAGAAAGAAATAAAATGTTAGTATTTGAAAATGTATTTTGAAATAGAGAAAAGTGTTGAAATATTTTGCGTAAATTTAAGTAATCCAAGGTCATAGATTAACCAGAAATTATTCTTTCTTAAAATAAGTCTAGATGCAAGTTCTTGTTATAAATTAAAGGTAAGAATTTTGAAATTGAGTTGATTCTTTGATCTTTCATAAACCTCTTAGATAGTATGCACTTTGTGAACAATGAAGATTTTTGGGATATCACTTCTAACTTTCATGCCATTTATTTGTATATATAATTTTTTTCTTCCTTAGTTTTTTTTTTTTTTAGGCTTTCTAGTTTACCCGGGTAGTGAGCTTTTAGCGTTTACCCGGGTAGTGAGCTTTTAGCCAGTGATTTTCAAACCAGATGATTTTAGTGCACCAGATGAGAAAACATCCCTCGGACTTAAGGACTCGAGTAAACAAGGCCACAAAACTAAGGGGGATTATTTTATTTTGTCCATCATTTTAGGTGTGAATAATCATGCTTCCTGAGGCATAATTACCCAACTTCAATAAGTGGTTTTTATTTATTTTATTTTTATTTTTTTAATTTTTATTATGGCCTTTTCAGTCTTTGTTTCAATCACAAAATTGTGTAAGTGTGAAGTACATATATCTAAGGCAAAAAAGTTAAGATCAAATTATTTTTCCAATCTTACTTCCTTATCCTAAAATTTAAACAAGATCTATTATTTTGACTCGGTTTAAGAATTCATAATTTAGGTCCTCCTAATTCCTAAAATAATCTTAACTTTTTTAAAAAAATCTCTATTTAAAAAAGTTTTGTAAAGAAGAAAAGAAAAGAGTTTCTATACAAAAGAAAAATCTAAAATTTTCAAAAAGAAGTGTAAAAGAAAGAAATTTTAAAACAACTACATTAGTAAACTCTCCCCACACTTATCTTATGCATTATCCTCAATGCATCGTGAATGTATATATGCATGAAACAAATAGCGAAGGAAAAATTACCTCAGGGTGGTGGTTCTGGTGGTGATCTGATTGGTCCACAAAATGCGACCCAATCCAAGATGATGAAATTCCCAGGAACCCACCAGTGACCTCTCTAATACTACACATTAAAAGAATGATTAAGTGAATGGTCTTATTTAAAAAATTATTCCCATCCAATTTTCAATTTCAAAAATAATTCTTGAGTCATTTTGTTCAACACCTTTGTCCGACAATGGACTGTGATTATTGAAGATGATTGATTTTGGGCTCAAATAGAATAGGAACAAATACCGACTCGGGAATTTGACTTAGATCAAGTCGAGATTCAAAAGTGAGAGTCGAAATTGGTTCAAAAATGGGGTCCAAATCAAAGAATTGATGTTCACACTCTTTTTCATCATGAAGTATGATCATAAGATATTGGTGATTTGATTTCATGGTGTACTGGTACATGATTCAATGTTGACTTCGGAATATGAAAAAAAATCTGGTAAAGATACCGGAGTAATTACTGAATCAAAAAGTGAAATAGAATTACCAACTGGGGGATCAGGATCATACTTATGCTCAAGTTCAACTTTGAAAAAAAAGATAACTTGCCAAATTGTCAAGGTGATTTTTTAAAATTTTGGACAAGTTCAAATGGATGAGATGAATTGAATCTTGAATTCCAAAACAATATGATTCTTAGGTCACATCAATAGGGTAAGAGATCAAATCGGTCAACGATTGATAAGATAGAGTTTCTGAAAATACACCTAGAGGGGGTGAATAAGTGTATGGCTAATCTAATGACAAGTGATGCGAATTAAAAACTAGTGACTCAAGAGTGTAGCCGAATTCCGGTGAAGGGCTCTGGACTATCTCCTCTAAATTCCTCTAAATAAGAGTTGAGGTGCTATGTAAAGCTCATATGGATACAAATATAAGATATGGATACAAAAATCATATGGATACAAAAATAAGATATTGAAACACATTTGAAGCATATTGTATATCGAAAGAATCCAATATACATGTAAGATATATATTTATGTTTTTGATAGAAATCCAAAACCGGTTAAACCGAAAATCAAAACCAATAACTGTGTGTGTGTGTGTGTGAATTTGAGCATATCAATACTATCTACCTTTACACAAGATCTAACAAACTAAACTAAACACAAACAAAGTCTTCTTGTCTCCAAGCCAACTCGATCCAAACGCGATCCAACGAGCTTGACTCCAACCGAGTGCTAGATGCGATTTTGACACGCGAGCTCTTGAATCTACATGTGTTAGCCCCAAAAACTCTTTTGCTGAAGCTAAACACCTACTAATATCTTGGTCAATCACTGAAACTATTTAAACACAAGATTATTAGTAAACTATAACTACATGAGTTAATCATCATCAAAACTAGAGTGATAGGCCTCTGGGCCAACAATCTTCTCCTTTTTGATGATGACAAAAACTCATAGAGTTATATATGCATGGATTAAAGTTAAGCTTCATAGAAGTTCCCCCTTAAATCATGCATAGCAATAACAATAAAGAAGTCAATGAATGCATAAACCAAACAACACAAATATGCATAAATGAAAAAATAAACATAAATAAACTCTCCAAATATTTCTCCCATTTTGGCATAAATACTTCTCCCCCTTTTGCATAAACAAAAACATATATGCATTAAACACGAAAATAAACATGCATATATAAAACTCTCAATATTCTTCTCCTCCTTTTTGTATAAAACAAGAAAATAAAATAAACATGCATAAAACATGCATATATAAACTCATCAAATACTTCTCCCCCTTTTTGTCAATCATCAACAAAGGGGCGAAAAAAATCAAACAATATTAAAGATATATATGTGATATACATTCATGAAGAGGAGAGACGTAAAGTTAACTCGCCCTGCATACATGCATTTAATGAAAAAGAGATGACTAAACCCTAATCACATAACGCATAATATACAATGTATAATAGGAGATGTGAAGCTCCCCCTACATACGTGTAAGATATAGAGAAGAGAGGTCAAACTCCTCAATATGAGATACACTCAACATGAATCTATAATAGAGAAGATGTTAAGCTTCACTTGCATATAAGCAATGCATATCAAAACAATATGATACCAATTGAAAAATATACCAATTTATGATAAAGGT